>JAQQSY010003650.1:0-12818 GCA_028646535.1 Procyon lotor
AACCTCCATACTGTTCTCCAGAGTGGCTGTACCAGCTTGCATTCCCACCAACAGTGTAGGAGGGTTCCCCTTTCTCTGCATCCTCGCCAACATCTGTCATTTCCTGTCTTGTTAATTTTAGCCATTCTGACTGGTGTGAGGTTATAAGTATATATATAAGTAAATATATAAGTAATTAAATATATATAACTTTTATATTAATTATTTTAATTACTTCTCTGATTATTTAATAATTAACTCAATATTTTCTAAGCTCCCTGAGGTCAGAGATGATGGATTTTGCTAAACCTTACCTTTCTAGCAGCCGGCACAGTTAAAAACTTGTTTCAGATACTGAAGGTGATCTGACCCCCCACTTTTCACCTTTTCTTACTAGCAGAGTCCAGTTTGGTTCAGATGTACACTGTACCAACACATGACTCAAGGAATTGTGTTCTTCACTTTAACTCCTAAGGCCTTGCTTCATTGATCAAGTCCATCATTATTATCCAATTCCCCTTGTAACTGACTGGCTTGGGCTTTACATGTGATGCATTGTATCCAGTGAGACTTGAAATCTATTTGGGGACTTCAAGGAAAGTTTTCCTTGCTCTTATAATTTGATACATGAGAAGAAACAGTACCTCTTCTGAATCCTTCTTGAGTTTATGAGGAAGTTAAACAGAGATGGCAAGGCAGAGAGAGGGAATGAATCCTGGTGCTTAACATTGTTAAAGTCACCAAATTTATCCATTTTAAAGCTACATTACATCAAAAATTTTATGTGACATTATTAAAATTTTTAATTCATCAGGAAGATCCTTTTCCTAACATTTTATTTTCCAGGAAGCTATGGTTTCTAACATATTTATATGTACTTAAGAAATATTTATTGAATGAATGAAAGGTATATATACTTAGAGCTTAAAAAACAATATACATAGTACATGGACATGTTTCCAAGATTTGGCAATGATATTTTCTCAGCCTTGAGTATTTTTCTTATTCCCACTTGACTAACTCAGGTCTTTCAAGACCCAGAACTTGTCCCTATCTTCAGCAGGTCATTTCTCTCATATTGTTAGGTCAGCAGCCCCTTTTTATACTCTTAACACCAACCCAGACTTCTACCACAGCCTACTCTTATATTCTTATTATATCTTTATTTGTACCTCTACCCACTTTCAACCAAGACTCTCCATGATCTCCATGAAGAAGAGAATCACAGTAACTAAGGCTGAGCCTACTATTTAGTAGATACTGAGCATATGAATGCTCTTCAGAGGGAAGGAGCTACATAAACTGAAATAACTAGGGAAAGCTTTGGAGAGTAAGTGAGAACTTAGTTGAGTAGTGGCAGACAGGTAGATCTTTATAATGTGTGGAGGGGAAAGGGCATTGCTATAGAAAATTGTAAAATGGCAGAAAACAGACATTTTTTTCCATAGGAAATTGGCGATGGCAGCATTAGAGTGTATATTGGTAGGGGATACCAGGGGAAAGATTGGTACAGCAAATCACATTGGAGCAGTATCTGAATGTCAGTCAAGGGAGTTTAGAATTTATTTTGCAGTTGTAAGAATGCCATGTTGAGAATGCACATGTGAGTTTACTCCATAAAAAATTGGTGATGTATGTGAAAAACAGGTGAAGTGACAATTGCAAAAGTCAATTGAACAAGGAAAATAAGGCTCTGAAAATAGGTGGTGGCAATCAATATGAAAGAAAATACCTTAGAAATATATAATAAAAAGAATGTATTATCAGGTCAGTGAGTTTTTTGGAAACTGAGTTTATCCACAACCTTAAATTACAATAAAGCATAAAGATCACAGTTTTCTTCATTGTAAAGTCTATTCTCACATATTTTACTGAGGCAATAAATGATATTGACAATTCCATCAATGACCATTTTGAGCATTAGGATGATACATGTCATATATTTTTGTCATCAAATATATTGAATTTTCACCAACTGTATAGCTTAACAGTGACTTACTTAATTTGGAGCAATTTGGACATTTTTACTTAATAATTATACTGATATAACATAAAAAGCAATAAAAACTGTTGTACTATATTTTACATGTGTAATGTTTGGATTTGGAAATGAAAAAGAGGAGACAGGTTATCTCAAATATAAACTTGAAATTCAGGGCCATAAAGCCTGTAAGAAGAGGCCACTTACTCAAATATGCAGATAGCAACACAAAGATACAAGGATCATGAAGAATCATGCAAACATGAAACTACCAAAGGAAACTAATAAGGTGCCAATAACTGATCCTAAAGAAATGGAGATTTATGACCTCCCTGACAAAGGGTTCAGAATAATAATTTTAAAGAAGTTCCGTGAACTACAAGAATACACAGAGAGACAACTAAACAAAATCAGAAAAATAAGGCAAAAATAAAATGAGAAGTTTAAGAAAACAAAAATAACAACAACAACAAAAAAGAAACCTTCAAAAATATCCAAACAGAAATCCTAGAGCTGAAGAATATAATGACTAAACTGAAGAATTCAGTAGAGGGCTTCAACATCATATCAAAGAATCAATAGACTCAAATAAAAATCATTTGAAATAGCCAGAAAACAATAAATAAAATGGCAATATAAGTCCTTACCTATTGTAACTGCTTCAGAACTAAATACATTAACTTATTTGATCAAAAGATATAAAAGGCTATATGGAATAAAAAAAGATCCAGTGCTATGCTGCCTACAAGAGACTTACTTTAGCTTTAAGGACACACATAGGCTGAGAGTAAAGGAATGGAAAAGGTATTCCAAATAAATATAAAAATAAGCAAAAATAAAAGTAAACAAAAGTTAACAGAGATAGCTATACTTCTATCAGAAAAAAATTGATTTTAAGCTAGAAATGGTTACAAGACATACAGTATCATTATATAATGATAAAAGGAGTCATTTCATCAAGAAGATATCACAATTATAAATACTTATGCACCCAACTTTGGCACATCTAAATATGTAAAGCAAATACTAATAGAACTAAAAGGAGAAATAAATAGCAATACAGTAATAGTTTGGGGACTTTAGTACCCCATTCTCAACAATGGGCAGATCATACCAGATAGAAAATCACTACGGAATCAGTAATTTAAAAAATGCTATAGACCAAATAGGCCTAATTTACTTGTACAAAACATTCTATCCAAGAGCAACAGGATACACTTTTTTCTTAAGTGCACATGAAACATTTTCTAGATCATTTATAAGGTCACAAAACAAGTCTCAAATTCAATAAGATGGAAATGATATTAAGTATCTTTTCCAATCACAGTGATACGTAAACTAGAAATCAGTAACAATTAAAATTGAACAATGGATAAAAATGTGGAAATTAAACAACACAACTCCTTAAAAACCAGTAGATCAAAAGAAATCAAAAGTTAAGGTAATAAATCCTGAGATAAAGAAAAATGGAAACACAGCATATCAAAGCTAAAGGCCAATATCGGTGATGAATGTAGATGCAAAATTCTTAATAAAATACTAGCAAGCTGAGTTCAATGGCACATTAAAAGTATAATACACATACACACAAAAAAAGTATAATACACTATGATCAAGTGGAATTCAACTGTAGAATACAAAAATATAAAATATACAAATCAGTAACTGATGCATCACATTATAGGATGAAAGATACAAATTAAATGATCATCTCAATAGTTGCAGGGAAGAAATTTGACAACAAAAAATTCAGCCTCCTTTTATGATACAAACTCAACAAATTGGGTATAGGAGCATACCTCAGCATGACAATCTAACCTCATAATCAATGGTATGTAACATCACACAGCTAATATCATACTCAATGGTGAATGCTTGAAAGATTTTCCTCTAAGATCAATAACAAAATAGAGTGCCTGCTTTCACTAATCCTATTCAACATAGTACTGGAAGTCCTAGCCAGAATGATCAGGCAAGAAAAGGAAAGAAAAAAAGTCATTCAAATTGGAAAGGAAGAAGTAAAATTGTTTTTGTGTGCAGATGACCTAATTTTATATGCAGAAAACTCTAAACTCCAGCAAAGACACCTAGAACTAAAAAATGAATTTAGTAAAGTTTCAGGATACAAAATCAGCATACAAAAGTCAGTTGGGTTTCCACATACTAACAACAAACTATATGAAAAAAGAAAGGAAACATTCTAATTTAAAGTAGCATTAAAAACAATAGAAAAATTAGGAATTAATTTAACCAAGGAGATGAAAATACATACATTGAAAACTATAGGATGCTAATAAAAGAAACTGATGACCCAAATAAATGAGATGATATCTCGTGTTCATAGATCAGAAGAATTAATATTGTTAAAATGTCAGTATTATCCAAAACTATCAATGTACCTTATGCAATCTCTATCCAAATTTCACTGGCACCTTTTACCAAAATAGAAGAAAACAGTCCTAAAATTTATACGGAAACACAAAAGACCCTAAATAGCCGAATCAATCTTGAGAAATAACAAAGCTGGAGTCATCACACTCCCTGATTTCAAACTATATTACAAAACTCTTGTAATTAAAACAGTATATTACTGGCATAAAATATAGACACATAGACCAGTAGAACAGAATCCGAAGCCCAGAAATAAACTTCTCCATATACAGTCAATTGATATTTGACAGGGGAGCCAACACTCAATGAGAAAAAGATCATCTTCTCGATAAATGGTGTTGAAAAAAACAGGATATATTGACATGCAAAAGAATGAAATAAAACCCCTTTCTTAGGCCACTCATAAAATTTAGCCTGAAATTGATAAAACTCTTAAATGTAAGACCTGAAATCTTAAAACTCCTAGAAAAAGATATGGCGCCAAAAGTATCAAGAACAAAAGCGAAAATAAACAAGAAGGATTACATCAAAGTAAAAAACACAGTCAAAAAAAAGTCACAGCAAGAGGATGATCAATAAAATGAAAAGACAATTTACTGAATGGTAGAAAATATTTGCAAACTACACATCTGAGAAGGGATTAATATACAGAGTGTATTTAAAAACACTTCGTACAACTCAATAGCAAAACAAACTAACAAAAAACAAATGATTCAACTTAAAAGTGGACAAATACCTTAGTAGGCTTTTTTCCAAAGAAGATAAATAGCCAACAGATGCGTGAAAATGGGTTCAACATAAGTAATCTTCAGGGAAATGCAAATTGAAACCACAATAAATACTCACCTCACGTCCATTAGAATGGCTATTACCAAAAACAAGAGCAAAAACAGATAATAAGGTGAGGATGTGGAAAAAAGGAAACCCTTGTGCACTGTTTCTGGGACTGTAAATAAGTACAGTCACCACAGGAACAGCATGGAAGTTCCTCTAAAAAGAGAGCTATTATATCCAGCAAATCCCACTTCTGGATAATTATCCGAAGGAAATGAAAACAGGGCATCAAAGAGATATCTGTACTTTAAAAAAAAAGGTTTTTATTTAAATTCCAGTTAGTTAATGGAACACCTGGGTGGGTCAGTCAGTTAAGTGTCTGCCTTTCACTCAGGTCATGATCCCAGGGTCCTGGGATCAAGTTCCACGTGGGTTCTTTGCTCAGTGGAGAGCCTGCTTCTCCCTCTGCCTGCTTCTCTCTCTCTGACAAATAAAATCTTAAAAAAAAAAATCATGAGAACACGAGTGTGTCTAGCATAGTCTCTGGACATGGTAGATATTAAAAAAAAAAAATCCAGTTAGTTAATATAAGTATAGTATTAGTTTCAGTTGTTCAATATAGTGATTCAACATTTCCATACATCACCCAGTGCTCATCACAGCAAGTGCCCTCTTAATCCCCATCACCTATTTTCCCCTTCCCCCACCCACTTCCCTTGTTACCCATCAATTTACTCTCTATGGTTAAGAGTCTGTTTTTTGGGGCCCCTGGGTGGCTCAGTGGGGTAAAGCCTCTGCCTTCAGCTCAGGTCATGATCTCAGGGTCCTGGGATCGAGCCCCACATCGGGCTCTCTGCTCAGCAGGGAGCCTGCTTCCCCCACCCCCTCTGCCTGCCTCTCTGCCTACTTGTGATCTCTTTCTCTCTCTGTCAAATAAATAAATAAAATATTAAAAAAAAAAAAAAAAGAAAATGTAATGAAGACACTAATAATGAAACATCAACAAAACATACCATATATTTTCTGGAATTGTGTATCTTTCAGAAAAATTTTAGTTGATAAGTAAGTTCACATTTTACATTTTCAAATCAGTGTAAACGGATTTACATTTTCCTATTTAAACTTTCCCATTAAACTTTAGTTTTGACTTAGTGATGTTAAGTTACCTGTGCACCCATCTGCATTTGGAAAGATTGGGATCCTTCTCGTGCCTAAGGTTTGGTTGTGCCTTATGTTAATAGCAGGGTCAAGTTTGATAGTTTGCTTTTATCCTATAGTGACACATTGTAGAGAATTCATTGATTTTTTTTTTTTATTCCTTAGTTACTAGCTTTTACTTTGTTGTTGTTGTTGTTTTTTTAAAGATTTTATTTTTTATTTATTTGACAGAGAGAAACACAGAGAGAGAGGGAACACAAGCAGAGGGAATGGTAGCGGGAGAAACAGGCTTCCCGCAGAGCAGGGAGCCCGATGCGGGGCTCGATCCCAGGACCCTGGGATCATGACCTGAGCCTGAAGGCAGACGCTTAATGACTGAGCCACCCAGGCGCCCCGCTAGCTTTTACTTTGAATCAGTTGTTTGCCTTCTTAAAATGCCCACTAATTATTTGTAAGTTCAGCCTCTTTGTCAGTTATTCTCCACCATTTCCAGCGCATAAGCAGGGACATCTAAGAAATTTAATCATTCTCACTGCTTGCATCTGGTCAAAGTGTATCAAAAAGTATTTCAGGATCATTCACAAAATCATTTCAACAGTAAGGTCTGACCTAATTCTTTTTTTCACTTATCCCTTTATTTTCTCTGTCATGCACAGCCATGTGTGATAAGCAACTACAGAAGATCCTTTATGAAATTGCATTATGTTGTGTTGTGTTCTATGTTCTGTGTAACCTAAGGCGTTTATCTTTACAACATTGAATCAATTAAAAGAATGTGGAATAGTTGGGAGATAATATGAGCCAATAACTCAACAATTTGACATTTAACTCTTAGGATTGATTCTCAAGGTTATACTAAATACAAAGTCCTTTTTGTCCTTTTCATCTTTGTGTTTAGAAATCTATGGGAACAAACAGCAGTGAATGCAGAACATATTTCATTTTAGCTGTGAGCAACTTCCATTGTGAATTAAGAATTCATTCAAAACACATCTGGTTTAAGGATTTGCTTTTAACAGTAAAAATGACAACTTCTAACCTTACCACAGGTGAAGACATAGTGATTGTAATTTTTAGAGATACACATATTTTTAGATTTCATATAATCACAACAGGTTTCAAAAGTAGAGGGAAAAGAAGCCTTGTAGTTATTGAAATAATGAAAAACCCCACCTACATCAGAGTAACAGGGGTTGTCTCTTCTCTCTCCACTTTTCGCTCAGCTTGCTTTTGGTATTTTTGAACACTCTGAAATTAAAAGTGCAGAGTGAAGAGAGATAAAGAAGGGAGCAAAGTTCTTACTTGACTACTACTGCCATAAGCTTCACACTAAGGTTTTTAGACCTGGCTAATGTCGAAAGCTTCTTTTCTCTCAAAGGAAACTTCTATGAAAGGTCAGTTAACTTTTTTTGTGAGCGAACTTTCACAACACTTAGTAACTTAAAATAACACTATTATTTCTCAGCAGTCCATTGGTCAGCTGTGTACTTCTGCTGATTGGACCAGGCTGGTTTTATCTTGATTGAGTTGACTCATATGTCAAAAATAGTTGACCTGGGACTGGATGGTCTCAGAAAGCCTCAGTCTTGTGTTTGGGGTGGTTTTACTGTTAGCAGGAACAGCAAGTTTAACTAGGTCATGTGTCTCTTTAAAGAGGTTATCAGGCCCTCTTTGCATGGCAGGGTACAAAGAATAGTAAAAGAGACAGCAATCTCTGATGCACAAGTACTTTTCAAATCGTTGCTATGGCATGTTTGCTTATATCCCATTGACAAAAATAAATCATGTGATAAAATGCAGAGTCAGCATGAGGAGGGACCACCCAAGGGTGTAGTTTCAAGGACTTGTGACAGGTTATCAGCAACGACTTATCAAATATGGGCCCTTCAGAGATTCAGTCTCTGCTGATCTGTCATATACTTTACCCCAATGCTGCTGTGTCTTGCTGCCTACTACTTATCTGGTAGCCCCCAAAGAATCCACTGATACTCAGAGCTTCTCTGTGGAGGTTTCCAGTCTATGTCCATGGAAAGTCTTCTTGGACATGGTCCAAGAAAATGTAGGCCACCTCTCTTACCAACATGACCAATAGCTGGTTTCTGGAAACGTTCATATTCTTTGTCCAAGAAAACTCTGGAAAATAAAGTCTGAGCCCAAGTCAGTCCCTCCATATTTGCTTCCACATTGGGAAGAGCTCACCATCCCATTCTTCCCCTTTTATATTTACCTGCGGGAGTCCAACAGTATCCACCATATCACTTCAACTTTAGGAAACTCATATGAAGCTAGCTCTCCACACACTATGGTTGAAGCCAGTCTCACCAAGCTTGGGATAAGTGTCAGGCATCAATTAACCACCCTTTACACTCGGGAATGGCCTGACTCACAGTTTATCAACAGTTATCTCCAAAATATAGCTTTCACATCTTTATTAATCACCAACAACATGATTCTTTAAGAGCCTGGATGTAGGTGAGGGATTAAAAATTGTGTAACCAGAATTTTTTCCTTTTTGAAATATTCATCTTAGTCTGACATCTCAGTTTAGGATTTCGTAAATAAATAGCATACCTTTGCCCTTCAGGCTCCTCAATTACAATTGCCAAATTAGCATCTTATTGTATGTGGTAAGTGACAAAATTTGTGAAATAATGAGGTATTTTCCCTCCAAGTAAGAAGGATGATAAAACAAATTATAATAAAAATACACTTAATTCTATACATATTGATTTAAACTCATCATTATGAGCTAGGTAGATCATCTTAAAAACCACCTATTAATTACAGCTTTACCTCTTCCACTCAGAAGAGTGGATCTACATCAATTAACAATCTCATGATTGTACTGTTTATGTCTTTAAGTAAATAGTAAAGCTGTTGAAAACTAGAGAGCCAGTAACAAAGTGCAAGTCCTTCCATGAGTGAATTTCCTAGTGACGAAAATAGTCATTTATAATTTATTCATTAAGCATTCTAGATTATTAGTATAGCAGATACTGAAAAGACAAAAATCACATGAGAACTCCAAAGGAATGAGTTCACTTGAGGTAATTTATGTAGTACATGGGATCTGACACATGGTAAACATGCAACAAATGTTAGCTATTTCTATTATTATAATAAATACCAATAATGTTTCCAAAGACACTAAAGTTAATAATTACTAGAATTACAAATTGTTCGTGTTTTCTCTCATCTACCCATCTGTCCTCTGAACTCTGTTTCCCACTAAATAAAACAGCATCTACTAAAGAGACTTTGACAATTCATTAATTTTCTTGAAACAATTGAAAAATTTACTTCTCCAGGACATATTCTGGGTATAGGATAAAGGTTTGGGATAATAGTAGGTCAACTATTTTTATCTTTTAAGATTGTATAAAGTTGCCTCTACTCTCTGAACAATACTTCTGCTAGAATCCTGTCAATTCCCACACATACGCTACTCTCTGAAAATTACTTTCTCTACAATCTCTTCTATTATTCTTAAGTGTGGAGAATGTAGATCTCAGTTCTTCCAGAGACAGGAATTGAGCAGATTGCTTCCTTTACCTATACCATCTCATCCATCCATGGGCAGCCTTCCCAGATTTCTTTTTTCCTTTCACCCTCTGGAGAAACCATTTCTGGGGATCCCAGGACTCCAGCCAAGTCACTCATGTGGCCCAAGCATAGGCCTTTTATGGTTCCTTTGTATTTGTCCCTGACTTAACCACTCAACCAAAAAGTGCTTTAGTTCTGTCCTTCAGTTTTATCTTCTCACAGAAGACAGTGGTTCCCAGAACTCTCCAAATACCAGTCTCTTCTTCTTTTTTTTTTTTTAAGATTTTATTTATTTATTTGAGAGAGAGAGAGATTGAGAATGAGCAGTGGGGAGGGGCAGAGGAAGCAGGGTAGGTGGACTCCCTGCTGAGCAGGGAACCTGATGATAGGCTCAGTCCCAGGACCAAAGATCATAACCTGAGCCTAAGACAGATGCTTAGTTGACTAAGCCACCCAGTCACACCTCAATCTCCTCTTTATTCATGCCTCCTTTAAGAAGCTGCTCTGATATGTATCTTCTTATTTCTCCTTCCTTCTCTGCAAGTTAGCTACCTTGACTTATTTTTTTTAGAAGTCTATAAACTTCTAATATATATTTTTTCTAGTGGCCTCCCTGTTCCTTTTCTTTGTTTTTATAATGAAATTATACACCGGGGACTTGGCACTCATGTATCATTATTTTAATAAAATTTAGTCTCTCAAATTAGAATGTGGATCAGACCTTGGCTTGCTGACTACCTGTCTTACTCTGCTCAGACTGCTGTAACAAAAGGCTATAGACTTTTGTTATTTTAGTTATTTATTTAGTTATTTGCTTAGTTATTTAGTTATTTTGTTATTATAGACTTTTGTTAAGGGGCTTAAGCAACAGAAATTTATTTTCTCATAGTTCTGGAAGTTGGGAAATTCAAGATCAAGGTGCCAGTTGATTCAGTTCCCAGTGAGAGGTCTCTTCCTGGTAGATAGCTGCCTACTTTCTGTGTCGTTACAGAATTAAGAGGGACAGAGAACACTCTGGTGTCTCCTCTTTTAAGGACATTCATTCTATTGGGTTAGGCTACCACCCTTCTAACTTTAAGTACTTCCTTACTCTAAATAGTCTCATTGAGGGTTTAGGCTTCAACACACAAATTTTTGGAGGGCACAATGTAGTCCATGCATCACTGTAGCCAAAGATTTAAACAGTGTAGAACATAGTGGGCTCTTGATAAATAGTTATTGAATTAAAACACAAATGAGTGACTGGAATCTTTCTTTGCTTAACTGTCTATATGCCATAATATTATAAGCCAGTTTTCTATCAAAATAACCTAGTAGTCATCCTGAAGAGCCATTCTATATATAACACTTCTGTTATGAAAAGATCCATTTTATTCCTCACGTCATAGAAAAGTGCAAATATTCCAGTTCATGGCCAACCAATTTATAACATTTATTGAGGTCCTATGCCATAAAAGTATGTTAGACACACCTTACTCCTCTCCAAAGTGGTGGAGTCTACAAAAGTACAGAGTAGGGGCACCAGGGTGGCTCAGTGGGTTAAAGCCTCAGCCTTCAGCTCAGGTTATGGTCTCAGGATCCTGGAATCCAGCCCCCAAATGGGGCTCTCTGCTCAGCAGGGAGCCTGCTTCTCCCTCTCTCTCTGCCTGCCTCTCTGCCTGCTTGTGATCTCTCTCCTCTCTGTCAAATAAGTAAATAAAATCATTTAAAAAATAGTACAGAATAGTTTAAATCACGGTAGAAAGAAAATAATGCCAAAAGGGAAATTAAAAAAAAACAAACCCAAAAACCTTTGATAATGTCTAGGAGGTTACTCCAAATAACTTTTATCAGGGGACAGAATCAGAGAAAGTATCATAGGAGAGTTTTTTTTTTGACAGAGCCTACTGTAAAAAAGAAAGAAAATAGATAAAAATCAGAGGCAAGACATAGAGACAGGAATGTCAAATGATGGGGTTTCAGAGTGAGGGAGGTCTGGGCATCCTTCAAATCCTATTCAGTATTTTCCTTAAACATATCATATTCTTGCATCTACATTATATCTGACACTCTTCATTGATTTTGAATTTGAATCACTTTAATCCTAGTTTTCTCTAAATTTTCAAACCCTTTTGCTTCATGCAAACGGGCCACTCAAAAAAAAATTTTTTTAGAACTGATATATTCTAAAGTTAAAAAAGAGTTGAGTTTCCTGAAATCTGAACTCCAATATTAAAGGTAGACCAATGATGATTGGGATTTTATAGGGGATAAAGGAATAGTGGGGGGGAGAATTAAGTGGTCAGAGAGCTGTGGCTTAGGGTCACTTCTGGGCCACTATTCTCTCATTGAGAATGTAGGAGAAGGTAGCCAAGTGAATGTCCCTTTTACAGTCAGCTCCTATCATTCACAGGTATGAGACATGGCTCCCCGACAATTGAGGTTCAGTTATTTTCTGGGGTCATCTCTTTTCTGTGGGTATTTCCCATGACATACACATATTATTGGGTTACAGTTGTGTTAGGTGGTCTGGTTACAAGGATATATGAAGCATATATCAAACATTTCTTGAGGGCTTTAACCCTCAAGGAATTTATATCTTAGTGAAAACATAGTTACACATACCATTTAAATAAACTAAGGTAAGTATAATGAAAGAGTAAGGGGCATGGGAAAACATTTACTTAATGCTGGTTTGAAGCATGACTAGGAAAAAAAAAATTGATCAAAGGACTTCTTGGAGAAAATTAGTCCCGCAATTCAAAATAAGACCACAAGGTTAAATAAGAGTTAGCCAAGTGAAGATGATAAATAAAAGTATCACAGGTGGGGCGCCTGGGTGGCTCAGTCGTTAAGCGTCTGCCTTCGGCCCAGGTCATGATCCCAGGGTCCTGGGATCGAGCCCCGCATCAGGCTCCCTGCTCAGCGGGAAGCCTGCTTCTCCTGCTACCGTCCCCTCTGCTTGTGTTCCCTCTCTCGCTGTATTTCTCTCTGTCAAATAAATAAAATCTTT
>JAQQSY010003651.1:0-12817 GCA_028646535.1 Procyon lotor
CCCAGACTCCCTTGCAGTTAGGCCAGGTCCATGTGGCCCATGCTGGCCAGTGAAATGTGAGAGGAAGAAGCAGGTAAAAGCATGCCTCTTTCTTCTATGAAGTCGTTGCTTTAATGTGGTAACCTCAGAGGCCATTAGTCTAGGCACCGTGGGTCTAAGATGGAGAAGGCTGCCTGACCTTACATCAGAATGTGGCATGGGCAAGAAATAACCTTCTACTGTTTACATGACTAAGATTTCAGGGTTGTCTGAAACGAATCACAGTAGAGGCTATCTGTGCCACTATCAGAGAAAGTGGACTGGGTAATTATAACAATCATTTTCTGCTTTTTTATGGTAAGAAAAACTAAAAGGCATGAATTTTTACTCCCTCATAGGTTGATAGGGGAATAAATGTACAATTCTGCCAAGAAAGAAATTAGTAATGGGAAATTATATTTAGGTTGCCCTTTTAGGACTCCATAAATATTCTATGAAATATTTTAAGCTAGTATCTTGATTCATGAACACAATTTACTTTTGTTGGATCCTTATAACAGTAAAATTTCATTGACAAAACTACTTAGTAGAAAATGTGTAATTTGTTTTACTCTAATCAAAATATTTCTTGGGCCATTCAAAGTTTCCTGGCCATTCCCCTGACTTAAATCCCAAACCAGAGGAGTATTTTTTTTCCATAAATATTTGTTATAACAGCACTGATTTAAGAGAGATCAAAATATTAACAGAATCCAGACAGAATTTATAAGCGAATGCAAAGCACGGGCAATATAAACTCTAAGCTGTGCATTGGGAAAATTTTAGAATATAAATTGGCCTGTACTTTAACTCATGGGATCATGCTAAGACCCTGGATCACATTTTTCTTTAGTGGATTCAAAAGAAAGCATTTGGATGACAGTATCAACCTCGAAAATTCATTAACAAAAACAATGTATATGGAAATATTGATATTCAAGGCCAGACATACAAGTGTGTAAAACAAGAGATCACTGAGCAATGGGTGGAAGACCCCAAAGATTCGCCCAAAGCTTGTCACAGTGCCTACAATCCTGCCATTAGTGGATCTTCCCTTTGACTTTTGGAGGATTTTGTTTCTCTGTGAGAGCTTTAACAGAAAAGAAAAAGACCCAGCTAGAACAGAACAGGCAGAAATGGTTCCCCGTGCTGAGGAGAAGGGACTGGATAGTGTGGTGTGAAGATGGTGATGAGGAAACCATGGTCTAAAATAAAGAGCGACTGCTTAATAAATCAGAATGTTCTTCCTGAACACCTTCTATGTTCATTACGCCTGGCATTATGCAAGATACAGAAATACAGACATCACACCTGGCCTTACACAAGATACAGCAATACATGAGGCTGGATTATCATAGCGAAGTTTGTAGTCCAGTACTTGGTCTTTGTTATGGAGCCAGAGAAGGGATGGATGGCTAGACCCAGAGTTAGAAATACAAGTGTGGCCTGTGTTCCTGCTCAGCAACTCTGCACAGGGCCCCAGGGAGGCCAAGGTCAGGCAAGGAAAGGGTATTATGGGATTAGAGGAAACGAGATCTACAGAAGACGGAACAAATGTGAAATGAACAATGACTTTAGAAAGCCACTATCCCCTTGGTAAACATTTTTACTCTTTAGTGTGAGAAGAGATCACAGGCTTTGATGCCTGCGGAATTTTATGTCCTTCCACCAAATAAAAAGGAACATGAATTGGATTTCAAATAATTAGTTCTATTACACTTTTGGGTTTTGAGGTTTTTGGTTGTCTGTTTTAAACACTTACCATCAAATTCTGCAAGTCTGCTAAAGTCTGCTCCAAGTTCTGAGGTAACTGATAGTGCATGGCGAACTTTAAGGTTCGTTTCCCTGTGAAATTAATCGACGCGACATGAATTTTTATATGGAACAGCCCAACAGCATCTTACATAAAGTAATCAGGCGGCTGCAGCACATGCAAAATCCAACGCAAGAGATTCAAGAAACTCCAAGTGTCATTCACACCTCTCAGTCAAGTGGACTCGGTAAAGTAGACAGGGCTTTGCATGCTCCTAAGAGTTGGCATTCCACACATGGCACATCTGTATAACGCCACAGCAATCTCTTTTGTTATTTGAAAGAACAGAGGACATAACAAATTTGGTTTCATTTGAATCTACTCAGACATCATGCATGAGTTACAAAACTTATTAGGAATGGGAACACAGTTGCCAAATAACGAAGGCCAGTATCACTCTGGAGTCTACTATCTACGTAGGAATTTTACTTGTAAAAGATGGTCATGGCTAATTTCACAGTAGCTGAAATTTAAATGGGAAAAGGAATACAACTTTCTTTCTTGTGGAGAATCAAGCCAAAAATCCTGTGAGTCTGGGATCATACAACCAGACAGTAATTCAGCAGGTCACAGCGAGCTGCTCATCTTCTTCCAGGCAGAACCACGCATGCATTTGGACAGATGGCCCTGTGGTATTCATGAAATGACCAGTTGTCATGATTCTATGGCCATTACTCACATCTTGCATACAAGGGCTTGTCACGCCGGTTTTCTCACAGAGTTCAACCTAATTCTCTTCTACTGTAGCTTAACATCATCTGTCAGAGTTCTATCTTTTATGGAAGTGTTTAGCAGTGATTTCATTCAGTCAACAAATATTGATTGAATACATACCATAGTCACCCATGAGATTCAGTGCTGCCCCACAAGGGTTACTGTTCTCTTGAGAGAAACAAGTGGTCGGTAAAAAGCAAATATCAGTATCACCATTTGGAAGTACACGACAAACCATGAAATAACTGAATTTAGAGAACCGAGAAGCAGGGGCTTGAAAAGGCATTTAATCTAAATTTCCTGTAAATGAGTTTCACGATGATGTTAAGACAATACAAAATCACAGGGCGCCTGAGTGGCTCAGTGACCTGACCTTCGGCTCAGGTCATGTTCTCAGGGTCCTGGGATCGAACCCCACATCAGGATCTCTGCTCAGCAGGGAGCCTGCTTCCCCCTCTCTCTGCCTGCCTCTCTGCCTACTTGGGATCTGTCAAATAAATAAACAAAATCTTTAAAAAAAAAGGGGGGGGGGGACAACACGAAATCAATCCAAGGAATACCCTTTGGTTAAGTAGCTTTCTGCAGGAAATACTACATTGCACATATAACTGAAGTTACTTTGATTAGAAGTAATCTCATGGATCACTCATTGCAAATCTATCAGTTCCTGTGATGCAGAAATGCTTTGGGGGTTGAGATACTCAAGAAAAACTTCATAATTGAGGCAGAAACCGAGCTGGGCTTGATGGACAAGAGTGAGATAGTGGTTTGAGGTTAAAAGACCAATGTGTCCTTTCATTTAAACAAATTTTTCAAATAATTGAAACAATCAGTGACCCTAGCTAGGCCAGACAGCCCTTATTCCTTAACCCAACTCTACACATGATGTCATTCAGCAAGGTTTATCATCATTTTAGGTTACTTCCTCAAGATTCTCTCCAATATCTCACTTCCATCTTCAGATGCAGAAAATAAAAGGGAAGAATAATCACACATAGGCCTTAATGATGAAAAAAAGTTTTGCCAAGACTCCTGATTAATATCTTGTGTCATGCCATACTCTTTCTTCCTTAACATGCCTCAGGACCTTGACTTCAAACTTCAAAATGATTTTCAGCATAAGAAATGATACAAAAGATCCTATGTACCCTTTACTCAGTTCCCCCAATGGTAACATTTGCAAAACTATATTACAATGTCACAATATCACAACTGAAACTGACATAGTCAAGATGGGGAACATTTCCATCACAAGGATTTCTTAGGTTACACTTTGTAGACACACTCACTTCCCAGCCTCCTCCAACCCACCTTTAATTCCTGGTAACCACTGATCAGTGGTGCCCTTCTACATTTTGCCATTTCAAGAATGTTATATAAGTAGAATCATACTGTATGTGACTTTTGGGGATTGGCTTTTTTTTTTTTTACTCAACCTAATTATCTGCAGATTCGTCCAGGTTTTTGTATGTATCAATAGTTCATTTTTTTTTATTGCTCAGTAGTGTTCCATGATATGGATATACCATAGTTTGTTCAACCTGTTAAAGGAGATATAAGTTCTTTCTAATTTGTGGATGTCAGACATGAAGCTGCCATAAACATCTGTGTACAAGCCTTTGTGTAAACGTAAGTCTTCATTTCTGTGGGATAAATGCCCATGAGTGAAACTGCTGGGTTGTCAGGTAGTTGCGTGTTTAGTTTTTTAGGAAACTGCCAAGCTATTTTCCAGAGATATTTTAGTATTTTACATTCCCATCAACAATGGGTGAGTGATGATGTTTCTCTACATCCTTGCCAGCATTTCGAATTATCACTATTTTTAAGTTTAGCCATTCTGATAGGTATGTATTAACATCTTCTCATGGTCTGAATTTTAATGTCCTTAACAGCTAATGATGTTGGACATCTTTTTACGTGCTTATTTGCCATCTGCATATCATCTCTGGTGAAATATCCCTTCATATCATTTTCAAACTTTCTAATTGGATTGCGTTTTTAGTATTGATTTTTGAGTATTTTTTTATACATTCAAGATAAAAATCTTTTGTCAGATAGATGGTTTGCAAATATTTTCTCCTAGTTTGTAGCTTATTTTCTCATCATAGGGTCTTTTGCACAGCAACAATTTTTAATTTGATGAAGTCTGGTTTATCTAATTATCCTCTTACGAATTATGTTTTGTGTCAAATCTAAAAATTCTTTGACTAGACCTAGATCTTGAAGATTTTCTCCTATGTTTTTCCCTAAAACTTTTATAGTTTTATGTTTTACATTTGAATTCAATTCCTTAATAGTTACAGGGACATTCAGATTGTCTATTTCATATTGAGTTAGTTTTGGTAGTTTGTTTTTTGATGACATGGCCTATTTCATTTAGGTTGTTAAATTTATTTGTATAAAGTTGCTTGCAGGATTTCCCTACCCTTCTGATACCTTAACAATCTGCCATAATATCCCCAGTTCATTCATGATATTGTTATTTTGTGTCTTTTTTTTCTTTTTCAGTCTTCCTGAGGTTTAACAAATTTACTGATGTTTTCAAAGAACCAACTCTGTTTTGTTGATTTTTCACTTCTTGTTTTTCTGTTTTTGAGTTCATTGATTTTTCTTTTTCTTTTTTTTTTTGCTTACCAATTCAATTTACTTTGTTTCCCCAAATATGTTTATTTTTTTCAGAGTTACAAGATTAATTGTTCATGCACCACACCCAGTGCATTTCTGCTCTTGCCTTTATCTCCTTCCTTCTGCTTACCCTGGATTTATGCTATTATTTTCTAGGTTCTTGAGATGGAACATTAGATTATTTGAGACTCTTTTTCAAGTATATGCATCTAGTGCCATAAATTTCCCTCTAAGCACTACTTTAGGTTCTGCCCAAACCGAGGGTAAGATCACAGAGGGCACACTCCATTTGAATAGCCCTGCAGAACAATGATTTAGGAGGCAATAGTTAAAACCAGGGGCTTTTTTATCAGACTATCAGGTCTGAGTACTGGCTTCGCTTTTGAAAAGTTTAGGGTAAATTACTTAGTATCTCTCAGCCTTGTCATCTGTACAATGGGGCTTATATATTACCTACATTAAGATTAATGATAAAATCCATCTAAAGAATGTAATAGTATCTTTAAAATGTAAACATTCAATGTTTTTATGCCAGCCAAACTGAATTCACTGAAACAGAACTATATTGTCTATAACTAAATTTTTCAACTAACATTAATGTCAAAACTCCATTTGTCTCTTCTTTCTCCACCTTCACTTCACCCAGTTTCAAAGGATTGCCTTCCAAAATAACATCAATGCTTCTCAGAAACTCATCAATACTCCTCTCATTTTCCTTAGAGAATCATAGGAAATTTTTAGGAAAAAACTAAAGCAAAACTTTTCTAAGGAATATGAATAGAGTCCTATACAGTAATTACACAGACATGTTTCACTCACTGCTTTGGAAAGAAAATAAATTCAAGAGGAAAAGACAGAGCTTTCAAAGGAGCCACAAAGGAATTAACAAATGGAATTTGCAAGTTAGACTCCTATTTGTTCCAAGAAAATTAAACGAAGAATAAGGTTTAGGTTGAGTCCTGTTCCTAGAGCTATTCCTGCTAAATTAAAAACGAATCTCATTAATTATTTTAACTGTAAAAACTTACCCGTCAAGCTCAGCAGTTTCAATATAACAGAGGCCATATGGCTCACTACTTGATAGGAGAAGCAGATCAGCCTATTTATTAAAAAAAAAAAATCATAAAGAATACGGGAGAAGGGAAGACTGGTTAAAACCCTTCTTTGTTATATCACCCCTACTATCTAATGAGCTAGGAGAGCCTTAGGGAAAAACATGAGAGGTAAAATCCTGTTCCACCTCTCTGCCATATATGCCCCAAATCAAACCTTCCATCTCCTTCCCTGTTCCTGTTGGGTCCACATGGTCCTTGAACATCAGAATATAAGCAAGAGTAGGGGATATCATATAAATTAATAGGCACTTCCTTTACTTTTTTTTTTTGCAAGATATAGATAAAAGTCTACATTCTTGTCTCGATAATTAATAATGGAAACTATAAAACTCTCCCCAATAAGTGAGATAAGTGGAAATGTTTCCATACACATACTTACTTTAATTCCCTAGTATTATGATTTAAGAAGAACAGGCAGGGAAAGCTGATAGGGAAAAGACAGAAGTAGGAGTACATTGAAAACCATAGGAAATAATAAAGCAGACAAGGAAAATCTAAAAAGAGAAAAATTAAAAGAAAAAATTAAAAATATAAGAAAAAAATGATGGAGTGTAAGGAAGAGAAAAGAGAAAATAAAACAGGCTAAGCAAGAGGCAAGAAAGAATAGAAAATGTTCTAAAAGACAGAAAACATTCAGAAACCAAGTTGTGGATCTTTCCAATCAGCTATCTATTTGAGCCTCAAAAATGACTTATCACAATTCAGTTCTAGAATTCCGGGTGCTTCCTATATTGGGGAACTGTTTATTTCAAATTTCACTTTAAAATAAGGGTTTTTGTGAGATTCTGAAAGATCCAAAGGTCTAAAATGAATTGACTAGAATTTTAACAATTTATTTTGACACGTTACCCTAACAATTGTGTAGAATTGTCCCATTCTCAAGTCCCAGAGGTTAAATTTAGAATCAATCCACTCATTTCATTGTCTAAAGCTTTTAAATTTCCAGTTCAAATTTAGGTAGGGGCAAGGGGAGGAGTGGTATGCATGTGTGTCTTCAGTTTTGTCTGAATTGTGACAAAACAGAATTGAAAAATAACTCATTGACAATCCCCTAAAGGAATAAATAGGTTTATGGACCAAGACTCTTCCTCAACTCTAACAAAAGTCACAGAAGTCTGAGGAGGAAAATTATTTTCTGACTAGTCACAATGCAACTACAGCAAACCCACTATAGAGAGAACATATAAAGAGTTGTACACCATCTCTCGTGGCGAAGGTTTTTTTTGGGGGGGGGGGAGTTGGGTGAGCCCAATAATGAGTATTAAGGAGGGCATGGATTTCATGGAGCACTGGGTGTTATACGCAAACAACGAATTATGGGACAGTACATCAAAAACTGATGATGTACTGTATGGTGACTAACAAAATAAATTTTTTTTAACTTTTATCATTTTTTTTTTAAGATTTTTTATTTATTTATTTATTTGTTAGAGAGAGAGAGAGAGCGAGCGAGCGAGCAAAAGCAGGTAGAGAGGCAGGCAGAGGCAGAACGAGAACCAGGCTCCCTGCTGAGCAAAGAGTCCGATGTGGGACTCGATCCCGGGACCCCAGGATCATGACCCGAGCCAAAGGCAGCCCCTTAACCAACTGAGCCACCCAGATATCCCAAAATTTTTTTAATTTTTAAAAAAGAGTTGTGCACAATTCTTGAGCCAAAAATTACACACTTTCTTTTTAAAAAGAAAAGAATGGGGGCGCCTGGGTGGCTCAGTGGGTTAAAGCCTCTGCCTTCGGCTCAGGTCATGATGTCAGGGTCCTGGGATCAAGCCCCACCATCGGGCTCTCTGCTCAGCGGGGAGCCTGCCTCCCCTTCTCTCTCTGCCTGCCTCTCTGCCTACTTGTGATCTCTGTGTCAAATAAATAAATAAAATCTTTAAATAAATAAATAAAATCTTTAAATAGATAGACAGACAGACGGACAGACAGATAGAATGTTTTCAAAAATTCACCACGGTCTTACTTCTCACATTGAAATCCCAGTGGATAGGATAGAAGTACGGCCTCATGCCTCTCCTCCCCGGGGCTTCATGGGATCATTTTAAAGAAAATCTAAAATTCTCTAATTCTTATCCTCTATAACTGAAAATAGTTATGAAGCACAGAACAAGAGGTCAATTTACACCCAGAATTGCTTTTCTTCTAAACTCTGCACAATAAGGATGATTTGATGTTACTATTCAGTACTGAGCTTCGCTGCTCAACACTTGGATGTTTGGTAGACAAAGGGAGGACGGGTTGTTGGCTGATGGCTCAGAACACGTGAGTGAGATGCCACCACCACCGGGCCACTAGATTCTGTCCCGAGCACTAACTCAACTTCCTAGACACTGCTACTGAGAACTATAAACCTCACAAGTTCTGAGCTAACTCCTCCTGCCCTGTTTACCCCTTGAGAACCTGGGACACCGACCTTCCGACCTTCCACCTTCCCCAC
Source organism: Procyon lotor (assembly GCA_028646535.1). Lineage (NCBI taxonomy): Eukaryota > Metazoa > Chordata > Mammalia > Carnivora > Procyonidae > Procyon > Procyon lotor. The sequence goes on from JAQQSY010003651.1 coordinate 8,720, forward strand.
CTCTTCCTGTCCCCTCTGTTGTCATCTTTTCCTTTGATGTCCCTGGAACCTTGCTACTGTTTCCCTACTCCCTGATCTCCATCCTGCACTCCCCTCATTCATCCCTATCCTCCCTGCCCCACAGCTGAGCTCTGGCATCCCCTTTTGCTAATACTTCCCCTTCCAGTTTTTAAATTCATTAGAGGTGAGGAAGTATGAAGGTGCAGGACTAATAAGGGCATCCAGAGAAATAAGCAATTTGCCCACTCATCATCATGCAGTGCTCTTATTTCCAGCTGTACTCAGTAAAAAATTCTAAAAAGAAAAGGACAAGAAAGCTGCAGTACGGCAAGAGAGCCCTGTTAGTTCTTGGTCATCATCATTTTGTCAGAGGTTCTGGGCCACTAGTGCAGCAACACAGGGATGGTCTTAGAGCCCCACCAGCTCCCTGACTCCTAGGTGAAGCCTCCTTACGCTGACCCTTTCAGTATCTCTCCAGGTACCCAATTCCTAGTAGATCCAGAAACTTGTATTTGAGTTGCAGGGGTTTATAATACAAGCATTTAGTGAGGGCTTATCATGTCCGTGGTACTATCCTAAGAGCTTTACATGCAATATTTTATTTAACTCCCACTGAAATCCTATAGTGTAGGTTCTATTGTTATCTCTCCTTTACAGATGAGCAAAGTGAGGCCCAGAGAGGTTTAATAACTTGTTTAAAGTCACACAGTAAGTGACATATTGGGATATGAATCCCGACAATTGAAGGCACATATGGCTGGCATACTAAAACAAAAATATCTTTCCTTCAAGGATTGTACAGTTTAGTACAGGCAGAATATGATAAGGCTTCTAAAGTTTTGATTACCAAAGTGCTATGAGGAAGAATACATCAGATTGGTAGCTAACAAAGAGCATCATGGCTTTGAGTCCTCACAACCAACAACACTATCTTCATAGCCTTATTAGGCACAATTAATGCTTGCTGATATAAAGAATTAATAAAGCAAAATCTCAAGTGATGATAACACCAAAAAGCTGTATAATTCTTTAAGCGTTCACAAAACACTCTCACAATTGTGTCACTTTATTCTTTCAATAACCCTGTGAGGAGATAATATTGTTCCTGTACGTGAATAAGAAATCTTGGGAAGGTCATCCTTGGCTCAGAAGCAGTAGATGAACTAAATTAACTCATGTAAAGTCTATAGCCTTTACAAAGTCATGGTGAAAGCTTCATCACTTTTAAAAGGTCCTAAAAGATTTAATGACATATTCATGGCACCCAGAACTTAAAAAGCAGAGCTAGAACTCGAATTTGTAGCTCTGATCCCAAATGTATACTCTTTCCTCTGCTTGGCTACAAATTCACTGGAATAGAACTATGACAAACAAAGTGTTTTGCTTTGTTTCACTTTGCTGGTGTTCAAAACCCAAAACTGCAATGGTGAAGAATATTGGAGTATTGACTCCATATCCTGATGGAAGGATAAATTCGTAGACTTGGTACGCCATATTTGAATTTCCCTTTTAAGCCATTCCCATACATTAAGTTCTTCTTTATCTTCTTTACTCTCTACAATATTATCTCCTTTTTTGTAGTCTAAAAGAAAGAATCCAAAATGGCTCATGCAGTATGATTATACTTACAGGAAAATGGCTTTGATATGGACAAAAATGAGGATGAAGCTGTGAAAATGACTATGTGTAAGATTGTAGGTAGTATTTTTATTTAAAAATTAAATTTCAGATCCAACAAAGGTATGCTGAGTGTCTACTAGTATTTAATACATTGTTTTGGTTTTTATAATTAAATGATTTTGAGAAGAATAAGAAAAAGATGGGAGAAAGAACAGAAGGAAGAGAGGAGACTAATAATGGACATCACAGCTTTTATTCAATGGTCCACCCTTTCTTTGGTCAAAAAAAATCCTTGCCTTATATATTTCACCCCCACAAATTAGTAATTGCTTATAAACAGAACATTGGCCATGTACTTTTTCTAATGTAGAAAATAATGTAGAAAAAACACGTTGCACCTCTAACTTTTAGCAGGAAGCTTCTTTGTCAATATAGCTTAGATAAATGTTTTTTTAAAAAAAAATCTTTCTCTGGAAATTTTCAACTTTCTCCTGTCTCACATATTTTTAAAAATAAGAGTTTATTTACAACAACTAGTGTTGTTGTAACACTAGTTGTTGTACTTGTTACTTGTAACACTAAACAAGTAACTCTGACTTGAAGCTATAAAATTTAAAATAAGAAAGAGGGCAATTAGACTGCCACATGGCCTTTCTGGAAAGACCAAGGTGCTAGGAAAGATTAGAGGAGTCAAAGATTAGGAAAGATTAAATGGGTCAAAAAAGAGCCAAAGCCCACCTTCAGTCAGGACTGGAGTTTAGGTTAGATTCATCTTTCTAGTTCTTTCATTTCTGAAGATGAAATTTCCGATCCGTGGAGCCAAAGAATGCCTTTGTTTTAAAACAAAACCTTTACTGTTGTAAACACCTAAAACACAAATGCCTTTCTTTTGAGGGTGAGGGCACTCTTTCAAATAAGCTAAACCGCTAAACTCATGTAATGTTCAAATATGCTCATGTCCAGTGGGGAGTTTATTTCCCCCAGGTAAGAAAATCAAAACACGAGATTGCTTCCATCAAGTAAAGGAGGAAAGTGTGCCTGGCTCCCAGGGTCCAAGTCTTGGCAGGATTGAGGGCTTTGTAATGTGTTTTTCTAACACTTTACTTGATTCTTTTAATGCAAGTCAGTCTCCTTGCAGTGACTGAATCACTCTCCCCCTTGTCCCAAAATAAAACTAGGAGCTCTACAAATTCAGCTCAAATATGTTTTAAAATTTCTTTTTAAATGAAGGGCAGTGAGGATTCCTTATCTGGAAATAAAGGGGAGTAACTTCAGAATATGCCAGCTAATTGGCCATTGAAGGCGAGCTCCTTTCCTTACTTAAAATGTACTGATAAGTCGACATAAATTAATTTAGAATTCTAAGTTTGGACAGCTAGAGATTATGCATCAGAATTAGGTGCAACATCCTCTGGTCCCTTCAATTCCAGCATCCAAGTCCAAAGCACTAATGCTGGAAGCCCAGGTTCAAGGCCATTAGGATGACAGCTTTAATGGAGCAAGGAGCCGCATATGGTACCAATTAGGGGTGGGGTTAAAGGCTCTCTTATTGGCAAGCTATTTGATGGCACTGTTTTCTCATCTGTAAAATGGGAGCAATAATAATAGTACATAATCTGCCTTCATGGAGTTAAACCTCAGAGAGTAGAAGGTATATTTATACTTCTAAGTGATTACAGCAGTTCATCCATAAAAACATTTGTTTGCCCTTAAAAATAGTTTTGTAAGTGCCAAGTAGTTAGACATAGAAAAACTTTAAATACCATGAGCTAATCAAGAGATACCGCAGAGTTTTGGCATTTGGAGGATTCCGTTCCTCACTTACCCAAATATTAAACCAACAAAGCTCTACTTGTAGGAGTCAGACCGAGATCAATGGAGATAAAAATTTCATCTTTGTAATTAATAAAGCTGTGGAGGGACCCCTGGGGAGCTCAGTCAGTTAAGCACTTTTGATTTCAGTGCAGGTCATGATCTCAGGGTCCTGAGACTGACCCCTCCATCAGGCTCTGCACTCGGCTTGGTGTCTGCTTGTCCTTCTCCCTTTGCTCCTCCACCCCCCACACCCACTCCCCTGCTCACTCACTCTCTAAAATAAAGTTAAATAAATAAAATAAAATAAAGTAAGCGAGCTGCTGGAAACCAGGCTATTGGTCTATGGGCTAAATGGGCTTGTTAATACTTGACCTGTTAGACTCATCCAGCTATTGACAAGGGAAGCTCTAAACTACCAGGACCCTCCGACCACCCCCGCCATGAGGATTTGCTCCTATAAAATTGTTGGAATGAAGGAGCAGGCCAGAATCTACTGTGCACACACTTAGAGCCCAAAGAAAAAGGGAAGGAAGGAGGCTCTGGGTCATGCACACATACTCCCTCAAACAGCAATTGGAGAAGTCACTACTGGGGGAGGGGATCGTGGGCAAGGAAGTTCAAGAAGCTCCAAGTGTTATCTTGGGGCTGTCCCCCAAGTGAAAA
>JAQQSY010003652.1:0-12814 GCA_028646535.1 Procyon lotor
CTTGGCAGACTTTCCAAAATCAATTGACTATAAGAAAGAAGGTTGTTTTGGGACTGCTGATTCTTATTGCACTATGTCTATCCTTAACTGAGATGTCAGTGTACTGTCTTGATTATGATAACTTTGCAGTAAGTTTTGAAATCAAGATGTGCGTGTTGTTCAATTTCATTCTTTCTCAACTGTTTTGGCTATTCTGGATACTTTGCATTGTCATAAAATTTTAAGATTAGCTTGTCAATTTCCATGATAAAGATGCTGGCTTTTTGAAAGAGTTTTTACTGAATCAATAAATGTTGTTCAATTTAGGAATAAATTGCGTTTTTCACAATATTGCCTTCATTAATGAGTTTAAGACATCTTTTCCTCTATGCAAATTTTTTAAATTTCTTACAACAATGTTACTTATTTCCAGTATACAAGTTTGCACTTCTTTTGATGGTATTTTCTTATTTCCTTAATTTAAATGTTATTGTAAATAGAATTGTTTTATTAATTTCTTTGGGGAATTGTTCATAGCTTGTATATATAAATATAATTGATATTTGTATGTTGATTTTGTATACCACAACCTTGCTGAAATCATTTATTAGTGAAAATGGTATTCAGAGGGTTCCTTTTTATTCTCAATATACAACATCAGCATGTGTGAATTGAGATAGTTTTATTTCTTTTTATTGCCTAATTGTCCTGGCTAGACTATCTGGTACAAAGTTGAGTAGGAGTGGTAAGGCAGAGTTCCTTGTCTTGTTCTGATCCTAGCAGAAAAACGTTTCCTTACTATTAAGTATGATGTTCACTATGGGTTATACACAGACATTCTTTATTAGATTGAAGAATTTCCCTTCTCTTCTTACACTGAGTTTTTATTATGAAAGGGTGTTGGGCTTATGAAATTTCTGTATTTCTGTATTTACTAGACAGTACATTTATCTTAAAATCTATTAACATGGTGTATCACATTGATTGTTCTGAGGTAGATAAACCAATCATGAATTATTGTAATAAATCCCACTTGGTCATGGTTCATAATTCTTTTAATATACTGATGGATTTAATTTGTATTAGTATTAATAATATTAATGCTATTAAATAATACAATATCTTGGATAATAATATTGTTAGTATTTTTTTTTCATTAATGAAGTCATTTTCTTTATGGGAAGTCCTCAAACTATTAATTCAATCTCTACTATCAGTAGGTCCAATCAATTTACAATTTCTCCTAGAGTCACATTTGGTAGTATGTGTTTTTCTATAAATTTCATCCTTTCATCTAAGTTACCTAGTTGAGATTGGCAGAAAGTTGTTCCTGTATTTCCTTTTTATATTTTCTTTAATCTATTTCATCAGGAATGATATCCTTTCTTTCATTCATGATTTTAGCAATCTATGTTTAGCAATCTTGATGAGACTTCCCGAGGGGATTTCGATTTAGCTGATCTTTCAAAGAATCAACTTTTGATTTTGTTGGGGCGCCTGGGTGGCTCAGTGGGTTAAAGCCTCTGCCTTCTGCTCAGGTCATAATCTCAGGGTCCTGGGATCCAGCCCTGCATTGGGCTCTCTGCTCGGCAGGGAGCCTGCTTCCCCCTCTCTCTCTGCCTGCCTATCTGCCTATTTGTGATCTCTCTCTCTCTGTCAAATAAATAAATAAAATCTTAAAAAAAACTTTTGATTTTGTTCATATTATCTATTGTTTTTATTTTCTATTTTCTGCTCTAATCTTTATTGCTTCCTTTGTTCTGCTTGCTTTGATTTTAATTTAGTATTTGTTATCTAGTTTCTTTATATGAAAATCTAGGATGCTGATTTGAATCTTTCTTGATATACACAGTTATAGACATGAATTTACTTCAATCACTGATCTATCGGCATTTCATAAATTTTAATAGTTTTTGTTTTTCATTTATCTCAAAATATTTACTAATACCTCTTGTGTTTTAACCTTAGACTCACTGATAGTTTCAAAGTCTCCTTTTCCCTATCACATACAGTCAATTCTTATTATTTGTGGATTCTGTATTTCCAAATTTACCTACTTGTTAACATTTATTTTTACTTCCAAATCACTACTCAGGGTGTTCTCATGGTCATTTGTGGATATATGCGAAGCAGTGAAAAATTTTAGTAACACAGCGTGCATTTTCCCGGTAGAGGTCAAACAGGGTAACACTTGGACTCCTTGTTTCAGCTCTCAAACTGTGAGATGTATACAAGAAAGTGTCTTTTTTTGCAGTCTATTTAGTGTCAAGATTTTCACATTTTTGTATCCGTGACTTTGCTTTTTAAAATGACCACAAAGATGGGGCAACTGGGTGGCTCAGTCCTTAGGAGTCTGCCTTTGGCTCAAGTCAGGATACCAGTGATGGAGCCAGGCATCCTGCTACCTGCTCAGCAGGAAGCCTGCTTCTCCCTCTCCCACTCCCCCTGCTTGTGTTCCCTCCCTCCTTGTCTCTCTCTGTCAAATAAACAAATAAAATCTTAAAAAATAAAATAAAATAGGAGCGCCTGGGTGGCTCAGTGGGTTAAATCCTCTGCCTTCAGCTCAGGTCATGATCTCAGGGTCCTGGGATGGAGCCCTGCATCTGGCTCTCTGCTCAGCAGGGAGCCTGCTTCCCCTTCTCTCTCTGCCTGCCTCTCTGCCTACTTTTGATCTCTCTCCTCTCTGTCAAATAAATAAATAAAATCTTAAAAAATAAAATAAAATCTTTAAAAATAAAATAAATAATAAAATAAAATAATAAAATAAAATGACCACAAAGCATAGTGCTAAACTGCTGTTTGGTGCTCAAGTGCAAGATCATTAGGTACACCTGTGTGTCTCACTTGTTTAAGCCTCTGCTTTTGGCTCAGGTCATCATCCCAGCCCAGCACTGAGCTCCCTGCTCAGTGAGGAGCCTGCTTTTCCTTTTCCCTCTGCTCCTCACCCCCAACTCGTGTTCACTCTTGCTCAACTCTGCTCTCTCTCTCTCTCTCTCTCTTTCCCTCAGGTAAACACATTTTGAAAATCTTAAAAAAAAATTAAAAAAAGACACTGTAATATGCTTACAGAGAAAACACAAGTGTTAGATAAACTTTGTTTGGGCATGAGTTATAGAGCTGGTGATTGTGAGTTCAATGTTAAAGACTCAATAGTAATATTAAATAAGTTGTCTTTAAGCAAATACACACATAAAACGAAGTTGTATACTAATCAGTTGATGAAAATGCTGTGACCAGAGGCTCACAGGAACTCAACCCTGTATTTCCCCTAGAAGCAATGTTTCAGTATTTGCTGAATTACTGTTCATGAAGACTTTATAGAGCATAAATATCATGAATAACAAGAATCAACTGCATTTATGAAGTTTCCCAATTTTCTTCTGTTGTTTATTCTAATTTAATCTCATAGTTGATGAAAAACACATTTTATATGCTTTCAATCCTTTTGATGTATTGAGGTTTTGTAAGTCATAACATTGGGCCTATCCTGAAAAGCATTCTACAAATACTTGAGAAAAAAAATATGTATTCTGCTGTTTTTGGATGGAATGTCCTAAAGATGTCTGCCCAAGCTAGCTGTTTTCTTCTGTTTTCAAGTCTTCTCTTTACTCATTTATCTTCTTCCAAGTTGCTCCATTCATAATTGTAAATGAGACATTGAGTTTCCAGTTATTATTTTTGAGTTGTCTACATCTTCCTTCAATCTGCTTTTGTTTCATGCATTTGAACTAATATTACTAGGTGCATGTGTATCTATAATTCCTATGTCTTTCTGACAAATTCACTTTTTCATCACTATAAAATGTCCTTTCTCAATTGACAATTATTGCTGGAAGTCTACTTTGTCTGATATTAGTGTAGCCACTTTAGTTCTGTTTTATTATTGTTTCTATGGTATATATATATATATATATACATATATATATATATATATATATGTATATATATATATATATCCATTTTTTACCTTCAATCTGTTTCTGAATCTAAATTGTATCTCTTATAAACAAAATTTAATTGAACGTTATTTATTTTCTTCAATCCCTACCTTAAACTGAGGTATTTAAATTTTTTACATCTAACACGATCACTGTAAATGGAAGATTTTCATTTGCCATTTTATTCATTTTTTCTTATGTTCATTAGGTTTTTTGTTCCTCTATTTGATTTCTGCTTTCTTTTGTGTTAAATAGAAACTCTTTAATGCAGATTTTTAATTCCTTTTGCTTCTTTTATTACATAATGTTATTTTGTCAATGGTTACTGTGGGGATTAGTACTAATATCTTAATTTAAATCAATCTCATGCTTATTAATATTAACTCAATTTCTATTATTTAGAAGAAATTTTGTTCCAATTTCTGTTCTGTTCACTCTGTTCACTCCCCCTTCCTCTGTACTCTATATGAATTACATACTTATACATTTTAAATACATCAATACAATTTTATAATTATTGCTTCATACAATTGTCTTTTAACAGTCTTTTTTTTCAATACTTTGAAGATATTATCTCATTGTATACTAGCTTCTACGGTTTCTAATAACAAATCATCTGTTAATATTACTATTTTTTTATTTACATTCTAGTATTATTTATGACCTCATGTATATACTACGTCATTTTCTTTTGCTGCTTTCAAGATTTTCTCTTTGCCTTTGATCATCAAAATGACTATGATAAGTCTAGCTACAATTCTCTTTGATTTTATTCTACTTGGAGTGTAGTTTTTTTTAATATAGCTGATTGTTGACACACAATGTGACACTAGTTTTAGGTGTATAACATTGTGATTCAACAAGTCTGTATCTTATGTTATGCTCACCACAAGTGTAGCTACCATCTGTCATCATACAATGTTATCATAATATCATTGACTATATTCCCTAGACCAAACCTTTTATTCCCATGACTTATTCATTCCCTAACTGGAAGCTTGTATCTCTTACTCCCCCTCACATATTTTGTCCATTGAATTATTGAATATGTAGATTATTTTTTAACCATTCTGAGTTTTCAACTATTATTTCTTTTAGTATGTTTTCTATCTCTTTCTATTTTTCTTCTTGAACTCTCGTTATACATATACAGGTATATTTGCTAGCATGCCACAGATTTCTGAGTTGCTGGTCATTTTTCATTATTCTTTGTTATTTTTCTGTTGCTCTGATCGGATAATCTCTGTTGGCCTATATTCAAGATTATTGATTCTTTCTTCTGCCAGCTCAACTCTTTTTGGGTACCATTAGTAAATATTTCATTTCAGTTAATGAATTTTTCAACTATAGATACTGTATTTTTTTATGTAATTTCTCTATTGTTACTTTCTGTTTGGTAAGACATCATTGTCACATTTTTCTTTAGTTCTTTAGACATTGCTTTCTTTAGTAATTTAAAAATATTCATTATTTTTATATGAATCTAAATACTGAACCCCATTCAAGACATAATCTGTTAGTTGGTATTTATCTTGTTTATGTATATACTTTTCTGCTTTTTACACATACAATAGTTTTTTGGTGGAACTATATATTTTAGATAATATCTTGTAACACTTTTGGTGTTAGAGTCTTCTAATTTCCCAAGGTTTATTGTTCGTGTTAGTCTTGTTGTTGTTGTTTCTTTGTTTGGCACTTTCTTGCATTAATTTTATAGAATTTGTATTCCCTGTAGTGTGTTCATACTAAGATCTGTTAGTTTGTTTTAGAGTTTTTGTTTTGTTTTGTATTGTATTGTTTTTGTTTTACATTTTTTGGTCTAGCTGCCCATTGGTCATATCTGGGTCAGCCAACTATTTGGTCAGTCAACTATAGGTCAGACAATTTCATTATATGTGTTGCCTATAAGTCTTTTTTTCTTTACCAAGGAAATCTGCATATGAAGGCATATCTTCCAATTTCAGGACACTTATAAGACAAAGTTAACTCTAATCTTTTGCCTATATGTGGTCTCTAGTTCAGTCAAAGTAAGTGATTTGTGCTTTTTCCTTTCTCAGGTCTTTCCTAGGCATGCACATATCAACACAAATCTCCAAGAATACATCACAGTTTTCCTAAATTCACAATCATTGCCTAGTTTTCTACTTTTTTTTTTTTTTTCTACAGTTTTCTTTTAAATTCCAGGCCAGGCTTTTGTTTGTTCCAGTTGAAATCTCAGGCTTAGATAGTCAAAATGTTGCCAGCAGTTTGCTATTGCTCTCTATGTCCTAGGGTAGATCCCCTCCTTTGTTTTCTCCTCTCCCCTTGCTGAGCTAAGCTCTGAGTCACATAACCACCACACTAAGAATAGAGACTTCTCAAAAAGCTGCAAATAAAATCAAATTACTGACTCTGCTCTAGATGAGGTCAGACCTCTCAAGTGTCTGTAATGCTACTGGCTTTTTGCTATAAAGCCATGGTCTGAGAAAGGAAGGGTGTTTAAATATCTTTGAATTAAAACTTTAAGTTGAACCACATTATTTTAGTGAGTGAGGCCTAGCAGTTTCTATTGCAGAGACAATTTTCCGTTCATTCTGTGATTTTGGTATTTTCCAATTTTGTCTATTTGGCTAATTTCTATAATACTTGAAAACAGATTCTTGATTTCAGTTGCTTTGCAGGCACTTCCACTGTTTGTGAGGGAGGGCAAGTTTACTGAGGCCCTCTAGCCACTATTTCACAAGTCACCTCTCCTCTAGATGATTTAAATTTTTGTTTTATTATTAGATTTTGAAAGTTTTTGGTGTGATTTATTTATTTATTTACTAATCAAAACTCAGTTTTTCCTTTCACTCTGAAAGTGGAAGCACACATTCAATTTTGGGGGTCTTTTTAATATAAATACTCTATTTTTCTCTGCTTCATTTACCCTTTTCCATTAATCTTGAATGCTATTTGTTCCAGCAGTGGATTCACAGAATCATTTTTCATCTTATATTTTCCATATTTTATGCTACTGCATTTTTAGAAAATCCCTCAGCTATAGTTCCCAGCTTTTGTTGTTTCTATTCTGTTATAGAATTTTTATTTCAAATGTGATCTTCATATTTTATAAAATCACTAATTATTCTATTTCATAAGAGCTAATTTTTAAAAAAGAGCTGCAAGTTTTTCTAAACACTCTGAGAAGGTTACTATATATTCTACTTTAAGGAGATGATTTTGGGTGATTGTTGAGGATGAGATATTGTGGCTGAGGATAAGCTGCAAGTCTGTCTGATGGAGTTGATTCTTCCATCATTTCTAGAGATCTTTGGGGCCCTTAGAGCTTGATCCACACTCACACCTTCAGCATGAGATAAACCCCTTATCTCTACCTTAACAAAAGCTCATGGGAAAAGAGGGATTGACTAGCTTATAAACTCAAAGAGAATTTTCAAATAATTATCCTGACAATTGAATCACTACACATTATCACTCTTCACTCATTCACACGGAGAACCCCCAAGTGAGAATCATTCAATTGAATCTTTTTAAAGATTTTATTTATTTATTTGACAGAGAGATTGAGAGAGAGAGAGAGAGAGAGAGAGAGAGAGAGCACAGGTAGGCCAGATCAACAGGGAGAGGGAGAGGGAGAAACAGACTCCCCCACTGAACAGGGAGCCCAATGTGGGGTTCAATCCCAGGACCCCGGTCACCATGACCCGAGCAGAAGGCAGATGCTTAACTGACTGAGCCACCCAGGTGCCCCTCAATTGAATCTTTGTAATGGTCTTCTTCTTTGGGTTATGGGGTTCTTCTATGCATCTTTTTACTTTTATGCTAATGGTAAAAATTCCTTTTTTTTTCTTTTCTTTACCTATAACTTTCTGCCAATTCTAGGATATTTTTGAACATGTAACAGAAGTATGTTGATATTCTCAAGTCCTCTGAGAAAAGAACATGTGTTCTTATCCTCACAAAAGCCATGAACTTTCCATCTTATGCTGGAAGATGCTTAGCCTGAGCTTAGATATCTCATCCTACATAACAGACATCATATTTATATATGGAAGTCAGAATGCTTTAACTATTTTTAAGATTTTATTTATTTATTTGAGGGAGAGATGGAACACAGAGGGAGAGTGAGAGGAAGAAGCTGGTTCCCTGCTCAGAGCCTGATGCAAGGCTAATCCCAGGACACTGGGATCATGACCTGAGCCAAAGGCAGACACTTAACCAACTGAACCACCCAGGTGCCCCCAGAACTCTTTAACTATTAAGCTCATATTCTTACTATTATAAGGTAATGACTTGTATAAAAATTAGGTAAACAATAAATGGTACATAAAGATAAATTGCATTAAATCTTATTATATAAGATTTAACAAATTTCAATAACTGATATTTGTTTAGTTTTGCTTTGTCAGTTAAGGCTAGGACAGGTGAAATAATAATTTATGCTTTTCACATATTTATTTACCAATGTGTCTTTTACGTTCAAACTAAAAAAACTTTTCAAACAACCTTAATGATTATAAGAAAATATTCACAAATTGTTCTCCAAAATCACAAAGTTTTACAATGTTCTTATGGAAGTACATGGAGACCTCTTGACACAGCTTTCAAAATATTTCTCAAAATACTGTGAGTAGAAATTATCACTTTGATCTCTTTTATGTTAATCTAAGTCATAAGAAAGCTGATATTTCTAGGTAAGATAAAATTTTCTTCAAGTAACATGGAATTTTATGTCATTGATTACTTTTGAAACTGTTTCTCATTTCTTTTCTTTTATAAAAATATTTAAACAAATGATATTAGGAATATGATAAAATATTATTTTTTCTAAATATTTATTAATAAACTATTAGTCATATCAAATTATTTCACGCTTTAAAGCCCTGCTAATTATGTCAAAAATTGTATGTATATATACAACTTTTGTAAAATGAAAAAAAAATTTAATCCACGGACTAAAATATAATGCTTTAACGTGCTGGGTATTTTGTTGTTATACTGATTATTCTTCAGTAGACATTTTTAAAGGGATGGATACATAGATATGTGATAAAGAAGTATAGTGAAATGTAAGTCATAGAATTTAGTGTGTAAAGGACCTTTACTGTAAATAATTTAAAGTATAATGTATGTTTGAAATTTTCATAATAAAATGTTGAGAAAAGTGTTTACCATCCTCAACTGTAAAATAATGATTTAGTGTAATTTAAGAAATTATCTCTTGCTCCCAGGCAAGCATCAGGGTAGACCTTAGGGATATGATGTTATAAGACATATTCTTTGTGTTTAAAAGTTCTTGATCTAGTTGAGGAAGCATGCTAGTGAACAATTTCATGTAGGATGGTTACCAATGTTATGATATACATAAATTTAGAAAAGTTATACAATATACAGAGATGTTTCTGTCCCTGTTTTGGAGGCAGGGACTCAGGGCAAATTTTCCAAACTGAAATTTTAAAAACTAATAAAATTAATAAGACACAGAAAATACCTTAGGCATTTAATAAGTGACACAAACTTGGGTTATGGTTATAAACCTGAATTTTTTAGTATATGTGCTGCCGAAGCGAGCACTAAACCTGAATTTTTTAAATATGGGAAGGACACCAAGCTTATATATGTTAACCATCTTTACTAACTTCTCTCCTAATAATAAAAGCTGTTACTTATGGATATTTTCTTAGTCATTATGCTAGATTCTTCAATGAGAAAATCATTCATCAGTGATTTTTTTTTTTACTGTATTCTATGTGCCAGACCTTGGGGATATTTATTTCTATACTCTCCTTGAAAAGTAGCAATTGTAATTTGGTGATAGGTTGCTCCAAGTAGTACAGATAGAAAATAGTAAAAAAGCAGATATTTAACTCAAGGCTACTTGATTCTAATTTTTGTTACACAGTATCTTGTTGCCTATTCCCTTATTTAAAAAAAATATTCTAACAGAGGAAATGTTGAATCCTCAAATGACATCAATTTCAATCACAAGCCATCTTTTTGATACACAAGTCCAATAAGTCCAATAATGTGACACATGCCGGCATTCTCCCTGATGTTCTCCTGTGATGGTACTTTTTATTATTGCTCACAAGTTGCAATTATAAATACCAATTGTGCTAGTTTTAATTCTTAAACAATTTTTATGTCAGCAGAGGTGATACACACTAGTAAGGCCAAACAATCCCTTAGAGCTGATTAGTTAGTTTCATCTGTGTTAAATAGTCTCTGTATTTAATTTGGTATTTTCAGTGTTACCCTTAGAGGTATTATTATTCTTCATTGTATAGAAGGAGGTGGTGACTTTAAAGAAGTTCTAGAACTCACCAATGGTCTTATTGTTATTTTTGTCTGCTATTTCTCCTATCCAAAAATTATGGTCTAAAAGTTTAACAAAGACATTCAGTGAATTTTCTGAAACTAGCTCTTAATGAATGAATTTATTAAATATTTCCTAAAACACTGTAAGAGGAATGAGTAATATTTAGAAGCTAAGGGGTAACAAAGTTAAGTAAGTATAATTAGCTATATACACAACATATGCTACATAGAACTAAAGTCTAAATATTAGAGTCAGCCATTGCTTTGAGTTTCTCTTTTTGCTTCACATTGTCAACTAAGATTTATTAGCACATTAAAAAGAATTAGAAAAGGGGCACCTGGGTGGCTTAGTGGGTTAAAGTCTCTGTCTTAGGCTCAGGTCATGATCTCATCCTAGTCCTGGGATGGAGCCCTGCATCAGGATTTCTGCTCAGCAGTGAGCCTCCTTCCCCCTCTCTCTCTGCCTGCCTTTCTGCCTACTTGTGATCTGTCTCTCTCTCTGTCAAATAAATAAATAAAATCTTTAAAAAGATGTAAGAAGCACTATCAGTGAGATCCAATCCAATCTAAATAGTCTAACAGCTAGAGTTATGGAGACAAAGGATAGAATTAGTGATTTAGAGGAAAAAATGGTAGAGAAGAAAGGTCAGGAAGAGAGCTGGAGCAAATTGCTCAGGAATCATAAGAAGAGACTTAGGGAAATAAATGCTGCTATGAACCATTCCAACGTCAGAATTATTGGAATCCTAGAGGGGGTAGAGAAAGAAAGAAGACTAAAAGATATAGCTGACCAAATTCTGAATGAAAATTTCCCCAATCTGGGGAATGGAACAAGTGTTTGTGTCCTAGAGGTAGAAAGGACACCTGCCAAGATCAACGAGTCTAGAAAATCAATGAGACACATCATAGTGAAATTTGCAAATTATAATTTTAGACAAGAAGTCCTGAGAGCAGCTAGGGGGAAGAGATCTCTTACATATGGAGGAAGACCCATTAGAATAACGTCAGACCTGTCCACAGAAACCTGGAGAGCCAGAAAGGGCTGGCATGATGTATTCAGGGCACTAAATGAGAAGAACATGCAGCCAAGAAGACTTTATCCAACAAGGCTAAGATTCAAAATGGATGGAGAGATAAAGAGCTTCCAAGATCCGCAAGGATTAAAAGAGTATGTGACCACCAAGCTGGCACTCCAGGAAATATTAAAGGGGTTCTATAAAGTAGAAAGATCTTATGAGTGACTTAGAACAGAAATTTATAATCTATAGAAACAAGGACTATATAGGCAACATGATGTCAATAAACACTTATCTTTCAAAAATCACTCTCAATGTTAACAGACTAAATGCCCCTATAAAATTGCAAAGGGTTGCAGAAGGGATAAAGTTGCAGGACCCATGCATATGTTGTCTACAAGAGACACTTTTGGAACCAAAAGATACATCCAGACTGAAAGTGAAAGGAAGGAGAACGAGCTTTCATGCCAACGGGACTCAAAAGAATGCTGGAGTGGTGATTCTCATATCAGTTAAATTAGATTTTAAGCCAAAGACTGTAGTCAGAAATAAATTAGATTTTAAGCCAAAGACTGTAGTCAGAGATACAGAAGGACACTACATCATTCTTATAGGGTCTATCCTTTACAATTGTAAACATTTATGCCCCCAATATAGGAGCAGCCAACTACATAAGCCAACTGTTAATAAAAATAAAAAGTCATACTGATATGAATATACTAATGGTAGGAGATCTTAACACGCCAGTCTCAGTAACAGACAGATCATCTAAACAGAAAATTAATAAAGAAACAAGAGCTTTGAATGACACATTGGACCAGATGGACCTCATAGATATATACAGAACATTCCACCCTAAAACAACAAAATACTCATTCTTCTTGAGTGCACATGGAACTTTATTCAGAATAGGCCACATACTGGGTCACAAATCAGGACTCAACCAATACCAAAAGATTGAGATGAATCCCTGCATTTTCTCTGACCACAATGCTTTGAAACTGGAACTCAACCACAAGAAAAAGTTTGGAAGGAAATTAAAAACTTGGAAGCTAAAGAACAACATGTTCAAAAATGCTGGGATCAACCAGGAAATCAAAGATGAACTTAAACAATTCATGGAGATCAATGAGAATGAAGACATATCAATGGAAAACCTATGGAACACAGTAAAGGCAGTCCTAAGGGGGAAATACATAGCCATTCAAGCCTCACTTAAAAAAAAAAATGAAAAATCTCGAATACACCAGCTCTCTTTACACCTTAAAGAACTGGAAGATCAAGAAGAAATGAAGCCACCCCATGCACAAGAAGGGAAATAATCAAGATCAGAGCAAAAGTCAACGAGTTAGAAACTAGAGAAACAGGAGAACGCATCAATGAATCCAGAAGTTGGTTCTTTGAAAGAATTAATAAGATTGATAAGCCACTGGGCAAACTCATCCAAAAGAAAAGGGAGAGGACCCAAATTAACAACATTATGAATGAAAGGGGAGAGATCATGACTAATCCAAAGGAAATAGAAACAATCATAAAAAATTATTATCAACAACTATATGCCAATAAGTTAAACAACCTAGA
>JAQQSY010003653.1:0-12813 GCA_028646535.1 Procyon lotor
GCATTCAGGCCACCTTTCTAACTGTTCTCACCTTCCAGTTGCCCTACTGTGGCGCCAACGAGGTGAACTACTTCTTCTGTGATATCCCGGTGATGCTGAAGCTGGCTTGCGCTGATACCTCAGCCCTGGAGATGGTGGGGTTCATCAGTGTGGGCCTCATGCCCCTCAGTTGCTTCCTTCTCATCCTCACCTCCTACAGTCGCATTGTCTGCTCCATCCTGCAGATCCGCTCGGCAGAGGGCCGGCGCCACGCCTTCTCCACCTGCAGTGCCCACCTCACCGCCATCTTGCTTTTCTACATGCCAGTGGTCCTCATCTACCTAAGGCCAACCCCAAGCCCCTGGTTGGATGCAACCGTCCAGATCCTGAATAACCTGGTCACCCCCATGCTGAACCCCTTGATCTACAGCCTCAGGAATAAGGAAGTCAAATCATCTCTGAGGAAGGTGCTACATCACTTGGGCTTCCTTCCTGAGCAGTTGTAGGGATGGGACACTAGCTAAGGCTCAACGGCACTTCGTAGCTTCTATAACAATTTTATGGGGTTCTCACAAATATTTTTGAATTGGAAAGCACAGGTATTATTATTATTATTTTTTTTAAAGGTGTTATTTATTTATTTGACAAAGAAAGAGAGGGAGAGATCACAAGTAGGCAGAGAGGCAGGCAGACAGAGAGGGGGAAGCAGGCTCCCTGTTGAGCAGAGAGCCCGATGTGGGGCTTGATCCCAGGACCCTGAGATCATGACCCGAGCTGAAGGCAGAGGCTTTAACCCACTGAGCCACCCAGGCGCCCCAAGCACAGGTATTATTATGATTATCTCCACTTTAGAGTGTGAGGACTAAGATTCCAAGATCTTAAAGTGACTTGTCGAAGGACACACGAGGAGGGAATGGCCGAACAAAGACTCTAGGGCAGGTGTTCTGGCTCTGGGACTTGTTTTCTCTTGAGGATCACATGCTGCTGATGAAGGAAGGAAGGATCTCTCCCTGGGAAGCAGAACAAGCTGGACCTTCTGCTTCCCAGTATTTATTTTCTGCCTCCTCCTACATCCCCTCCTCCTCTTCTTTCCCCCTCACCCTGGCACTTCTTTGACTTGGCTACAGTGATTGTCTCTTCAAATGCTTGCACTGGTGAAGCCCTACTTTTATCGGTCTAGGAGTTGTTGAAAGAAAATGGGAGAGGTGCATACCCAAGGCATCAAGTGACACCCTACAAAAACATAAGGAAGTTGTGCAAAGAGAAAGTCTTCCGGCTGGGGGCTGAGGCGGGTCTCTGAGTGAAGCAAAGATCCTGCCTGGTGTAAGGTCAGCTACAGACCCTATCTGCTGGGCTCAGACCTGGAAGCAGGAGCGTGGATGAGAATGTGGAAAGGACAGATGGGGGAATCCACGTAGGGGCGACTATGCTGTGATTCTCTCTGGACTTGGCTTTGTAGTGCTCACCGCCACCAGGGGGCTGGGTCCATGCTATCATTGTGTCTTTGGTGTCTCTGTTTACAGAAGGTGTTGGAGTTTGGTCTCCACCCCTAAATGTCTTTACTTACTGGCTGAAATATGCTAAGAATGAAAAAATGCACTATTTCAGTACAGCGAACTATTGTTTTTATGACTGAATGCAATGAGGAGAATATTCTACTTGGGAAAGATAGTTGCTATGAAGTTTCTTCTCATAGTGATAAAGAAAGAGAAGGCCACGGGGAGGATGGTAATGGAGGAAGGGCAGAAGCAGAAAGACCAACTCCCTTCTCCTGTCTGTACTTCTTAGAATGAGGGAGCAGCCAAGTAACCTGCCAGACCAGACTAGTGCCTCTGGGTCTGTGCCTTCCGGCACTGGGGTGAGGGACCTCAGTGCCTTGGATGTTCTCAGTAGACCCCAGCCCAATTCCATACTCTCACTCCCTCCAGAAGTCATCACTCTCCTGAATTTTGTGCTTATTATTCTCTCATTTTTCTTTAAGTTTTACCCCATATGTTTGGGTCTCTCAATGCCATATTGCAAGTTTTTAAACTTTATATTAATTTAACTCTTGAAATTTGCTGTTTACTTAAATGTTATTCTTTTGATATTTATGTCTTTGCATGTGTCTGAAATTAATTCATTACTGCCAAAGTACAAATTCCATTATATGGATCTAGCAAAGTTTATTTTCTGTTGTTTTTACCTATAAATAAATGTGAATTTCCACAATATAAGAATCCTTTCATTTTAAGCAGCCAAAATGTTTTGGTGGGTTCTTTCTACTTTTGAATATATGTAGATATGACACAAGGGCACCATCACCAGCATCTCCTTAAGTCTTCCTTCTTTATGGAAAAAGAAACTGAAATTTTTATTTAGTTTGGGTTTTCCCAAAAGCAGACTCTGAGACAACAGTTTGAGGATAAACAATTTTTGGGGGGAAGATTATCCCAGAAAACATGATAAAAGAAAGGGAAAGTGACACAAGGAAGGAACAGTCGATTAAGCAAGTCTCAATGGATGGGTTACCACTTTGAGGAACCGGGGCTCAACTATACCACGGATCCTTTGAAAAATGGTGTATAACAACCTCAAAGTTGTCCTACTGAGTTGCAAAACAATCTGGGGTATTTTTATACCAATTCCGGCCCCATATTGGTTGGTGGATGTTCTTGGGAGCATTACTTATCACAAGTGTCTGGACTGGTCCATACACGTAGACTCAAAAAAATTCCTTGACTAGAGACTACTCTCAGGTAGAAGAGATGGGGAGTCCACAGGACCTAAGGACACTGTCTGAAGGTGACCTCTGGAGTGGGGTAAAGGGATATGGACTGAGGTCCCAAGAAATGTTATGGTCATAATTCTTCCACTTCTAAACTGGTATCTTTCCAAAATGCAAACCACATAGTACTACTCTGCTTCTTTAGGATTTCCAACAATTGGTAGATGTTTACGGAGTGGGGTAAGGGGATATGGACCCAGGTCCTAAGAAATGTTATGGTCATAATTCTTTAACTTCTAAACTACTATCTTTTCCAAAATGCAAACCACACAATACTACTCTGCTTCTTTAGGATTTCCAACAATTGTTTGATGCTTATAGGGTGAATTATAATAACTTAGTAAAGGATTTGTAGAATTTACAATCAGATCCAACATACCTCTTCAGTCTCCTCAAAGCCGTATGTTCATCCAGCAACACATATCTCTCTCACACACTATCCTTTCTAGCTAAACTGCCCTTGCTATTCCTTAAAGGTACCTCTTTACATTATTTATTTGTTGTCTTGTTCTTTTAACAAACGCAGACGCATTTATTATTGAGTAATTACTATGCTATGCTAAACACTGAAGTTACAGGTATCTGTAAGTTATTATTTTTTTTAGGAGCTTATAGCTAAATACACAAGATTAAAGTAAAATATAAAAAGAGAAAGGGAAACAAACTATAAGAGACTCTTAATGACAGAGAACAAATTGAGGGTTGAAGGTAGTTAAAGAGAACGCTTATGATAAGCACAGAGTATTGCATGTAAGTGACCACTGAATTCTATTCCTGAAACCAATACTGCATTGTATGTAAACTAACTAGAATTTGGGGGTAAATCAGAGTGGGAGATGAACCATGAGAGAATGTAGACTCTGAGCAACAAACTGCGGGTTTTGGAGGAGGGGGGTGGGGGGTTGGGTGACCCTGGTGGTGAGTACTGAGGAGGGCATGTATTGCATGGAGCACTGGGTGTGGTGCATGAACAATTAATCTTGTAACACTGAAAAAATAAAATAAATGTATTTGGGGAGAAAATAAATATTTGAAAAAATAATATAATAAATATTGAATGAAAAAGTAAAATAGACTAGTAAAAGGAAAACAGAAATGATTAATCCTATAAAGACATTGAAGAAGCTTCCAAAAAAACATTTCAAGTATACTCATTCATAATTTTGTGCCTTTATAAATATATTTTCTCCTCTTGGGATGCCCTTCCTTGATCCTTCTGCTAGAAAAACTTCTCATCCTTCAAAACCCAAGCTGAAGAGTCATTTTCTTTGTGAAATTTCTTTCTTTTTTTAAATTTCTTTATCTCAGACAAAAGTTCTTATTTCTCTGTGTTTCGATTTTACATTATGACATAAAGCATCAATCCATCATGTGAGAAAAAGATTGACAAAGTGACCCTAAAGGGTAACAGTTAACTAGGTGCAAAGAGGCAAAGAAAGGGAGACTGATGGGTACTCACAGTTCAGAACTATCCAACCCCTCTTTTGTTGCATTAATAAATCAAAGCGTGACTTCTAGATGACATTTTAAAAAATATTTATTTTGGGTGGGTACCAGGGTGGCTCAGTTGGTTACGCAGCTGCCTTCTCCTCAGGTCATGATCCCAGGTTCCTGGGATTGAGCCCCACATCGGGTTCCTTGCTCAGAGGAGGGGCAGAGGGAGAGAGAGAATTTGAAGCAGACTCCATGCGGACAGTCTCCTCCCTCTTCTCCCCGATCATGTGCTCTCTCATTATCTCTGCCTTTCTCTCTCTTGAATAAATAAATAAAATCTTTTAAAAGATTAATTATTTATGTTACGAGAGAGAGAGAGAGCGCGCATGCACACATGAATGCACTCACATTGAGTGGGTGGCAGAGGAAGAGGGAGAGAGAGAGAACCTCAAGCAAGCTCCATGCTGAGTGTGGAGCCTGAGTCCATCTGGGCTCCATCTCACAACCCTGGGATCATGACCTGAGCTGAAATCCAGAGTTGGCCGCCTAACCGGACTAAGCCACCCAGGTGCCCCTCTAGATGACATTTTGTTACTGGCTAGGACCTCAGTCTCTCTACATTGTTAGATGATATTAAGGATCTACTAGGAACAGACTCATGCTCTACTTTGAGAAAAATAGTGCTAGTTTATGCTGACAGAAGTAACAAAATCAGACAAATGTGGTTTAAATTTTACCCTAACATGTATGCACTTTATGACTTTTAACAAGCTACTTAACTAACTCGAATTGCTATATTTTAATTGGTAAATGTCAGAATTTAAGCCTACCTGGGTCACCTGGGTGGCTCAGTGGGTTAAAGCCTCTGCCTTCAGCTCAGGTCATGATCTCAGGGTCCTTGGATCGAGCCCCACATCGGACTCTCTGCTGAGCAGGGAGCCTGCTTCCCTCTCTCTCTCTGCCTGCCTCTCTGCCTACTTGTGGTCTCTCTCTCTCTGTCAAATAAATAAATAAAATCTTAAAAAAAAAAAAATTTAAGCCTACCTCATTGAATTGTAAACACTGACTTGGATGTTTTCTTAAACCGCTTAACGCTGTTAGATGATAAAGATCACCTTCCCCTTTTTGTTTCTTAAAAAAAATGCATTTCTCTAAGTAAAAAATAGGCAATTGTAAACCGTGTTCAGTTCACAAGATTTTTCTTTGGAGACAATTCAAGACTATTAGCGGAAGGGAGTAGTGCTTAAGAACATTGTTTGGGAGTGTGCTGGGCTTTGTAGCCAGACAAACTGGAGTTTAAGTTCCCTCCAGGCCACTTGTCATTTGTGTGGTGTTAGGCAAGCTCTCTTCACATGTATTTTGAGAAGGATGTAGTAAGTACCCAACTCATAGGGTCACTGTGAAGGTCAAATGGTGTTATCCATGGAAAGGGGTTTAGTGAGGGCTTAGCATAGAATAAGTACATGGTAATAGCCAGCACTGTGTATAATATGACATTTTAATTTAATTTAATACATTCATTTTATACATTAATTTAGTTATGTAATATTATGGATTGAGGCAAAATTGACGAGGCTCTGTTTCCTATTCTTTCTTAATAATTATAATTATTTTTTTGTTCACTTGAAGTCACTGAAATAATGGAACTAATATTGAAATTACACAGTTTATCTCAACATAACAGCTCTTCAGGCTTTAGCTATAGCTCACAAATTGTAGGCAGATATAAACAAAAGACGTAGAAGGAAACCAAACCAAACCAAACCAAAAGATTCTGTTCCCAGTCTGCCCCAAGAAGTAAACAAGATACAAAGTTGTCAGGAAATACCAGAAATGCCGCTGCTGCTTCTAAATACTTCCAGAAATCGAGAATATGCCAAAACAAATTAAAAGAAGCAAAGATACAAGATTCAAGGTTATATTTGATTGAATGGGACTTAGATTAAAGAAGCAGCGAGCCGACAGACTTATTACATTATAACCGTACAAGGGAAGGACAAATAGGGAAGGACAAATCAAAACTTCCATCAGGAAGTGTTTGAGATACCAAGAAAACATAAAAGTATGTTTGTGATTAGCTCAGATTTACAGAGCATTTGTGATGTGCTAAGCACTGGGCTGGGTCCTCCGCATGCCCACCTAAGTTCATCCTAGTAACCTAAGAAGGAAGTGCTCCTTATTATCCGCATTTCACAACTGAGAAATAGGAGATTGAGAGCTTGAGCAACCTGGTCAAAATCACACGTGCAGTGTGTGTGTTCTCTAGCTCGTGTCTCCTCTCTGTTATGGGTTGCATTGTTTTCTCCCCAAGATCATATGTTGAGAGATAGGACCTTTGCCCTGGTCAACTAATACACTTCCAAGCCCAACTCTGCTCGCACGCCCCTCCTGCATAGCGTATGATTTGTGTGACTGATCCTAGCACATGGTTTTTGTGTTCATGCCTATTAACATCATTGCTTGAAACTCAGAAAAGTGGTCCTTGTTTCTCAAAGTAGGTAATGGAAAGTTCCAGAAGAGAAACGCATTTGCGAAACTTTTTCTGACACTCAAGCTACAAGATTTCTCTAAGGGAGTCACTGAGAAGAGAACTTTTTAGCTAATTAATCTCAAAGGGATTCATTCCTAGGAGATGCTTCTCATGCTTGTTATGACTTTGGCTTTTTTTTTCCCCTCTAATTTTTGTTCCCCATTTGTGAGCAGTGTAACGGGGCAAAGTGAATTAATAAGACTGGAAATGGGCTCAGGAAGTGCAAAAACCTTGTTAAAGTGTTTACAGTCTGGAGTTCCCTCTGCAATTATTATTCCAAGGAAAAACCAAGCCATAAAACTTACAGCCTCCTTTCTAAGCATGGGTTTATGCACAATTTCATTCACATCGGGTTTTCCAGCATTTCCAACATGAGGTTTCCTAAATCACTGCATTGAGAGAGAGAGTATGGCATTCTCTTCCTTGTGAGAGTGAGTGATAAAAATGCCACTTGCTACTTAGGATGCAGTTAGATAGGCTTCACAGAACAGTGAAAACGGGTAATTTTTAACATCAAGGTTTTAAACAGCTACATGTTCTAGGCACGGAATCTTTTTTCTCCGAGAAGTCTCAGTGGAATCTGTCAATCACATTTCAGGGCTCAGAGCTGACTTTGCCCAGCACATGTAAAAGCATGAATTAAAGCAAGGCGGTTAGACTGAACAGCAGGGCCAGAGAAAGCAATTCACTCAGGGTGAATTTCAAGCAGAAATGTAGGAGGCTCAATTTAGCAACCATGACATGACAGTTCTCATGGCTTAAGTGAACTGAATACTTGATTGTTTCCATCAGGCACGCTGTGAAAGTTTTTCATGCCTCATGTCACCACCCTGTCAATTTCAAAATCCAAGATTTAGGAGTGCTTTACATTCTTAATTATTTTTAGGGCACTAAGGAATTTTTAAGAAAGATTTTATTCGTTTATTTGAGAGAGAGAGAGAGAGAGAAAGAGCACAAGCAGGTGGAAGGGCAGAGAGAGAGGGAGAAGCAAACTCCCCACTGAGCAGAGAGCCCGACATGGGACTCAATCCCAGGACCCTGAGATCATGATCTGAGCCAAAGGCAGACGCTTAACTAACTGAGCCACCCAGGCACCCCATGGGTACTAAGGAATACTTAATTACCTAAACACACACAAAGAAACACACACCTCTACACAAGTATAACATAATCAATGGGAATAATAATAATTTTGATAAAATACTGATTGAGTGAAATCTGTTGTTTTTAACTAAGTTCCATCAAAACCTTTTTAGGGCCTTCAGTAAACAAACTATCACTACCAAAATAAAGAGATGAATTCTTATGTCCCTTTAAGGGGATAGAGATGGATGAGAATTAAATCTCATCTAAAGTAATTATCTCGTTTTATATGCAATGAAACAATAGGACCCAGGGACACCAAACAATATACATAAAATAACCCAGAGCAAGTGAGAACAAAATGAGATGCTCTGCTATTCAGAGTTACTTCACTTAAAGGAATGGAATAGAATCTAGGATTTAAATCTTCGGTTGATCTTGTTTGCCTTCAAATAAGTTTTTACAATGTTCTTTGTATTTGTCTCATCTACATCAGCAATAGAGTGCTGATTCCCTGAGAATACGTCCTATATGCCCCATACGTCTTGTACCTCCGATCCCATCTTCCCCCCCTGCAGTGGTTCAGTAGGGGCCTGAGTACCGTTGAAAGACTGTCAGATTTGTAATATGCAATTGGATATCCTCCTGTAAATGACATCCTTGTGTAGCATGAACCTCAGTCCTCTGCCAATTTCATTATTCACAGGCTTAAGTTTACCTACTTGGAAGCTAATGGCAAGTAGGACTAAAAGGAAAAATTTAGACTGGACCCCACTGGACCCCCAAGAAAAGCTAGTCTAAATGCATCACAATTATATTTTCTTTATGTCATGATTATTAAATAGAACCTTTGTGCTGGAAGGGACCTCAAAGATCCCTTATAGAAACACCTCTCTCCAAAATGAGGAAAGAAGTCTATGTAGCTAAATGATGGAATGGAAATAAATGTATCAAATTGGGAGTTCTGTTCTCCAACCAGGGATCTGAAACCTAAATAGGTTTTCTCCTATTTTAATTAAATGAGGTATTAATTTAGCAAACATTCTTTGAGAATCTATTAAGTCACTTAGCTTCATGCTATGGAGAATAAAAAAGTGAATGAGACAGAGGTCTTTATGTAATTAACTTACAAAATAAGTTATATATTACCTGTGAAGAAAAATATATTTAAAATACTAAGTAAGTTCAAATGAGAGAGGTTAATTGATCTGGGAATATCAGGGTAAGCCTAAAGGAAGAGATAACATATAAACTGAGTCTTATTGGCTGATAGAATTTAAGAATTTGGGCATAGGGTAACCATTGGAGGAAAATTTAGGAAAAGCTAAGGTACATAAATGTCAAGAAAATAAGAAAAATGCCACTTTTTTTCTTTAGTTAAAAAGATCAGTAACATATGATACTTAATATATATTTATAATATAGTAACTTATTATTATAAAATAATATGAATTATTATTACATATCATATTTACATAGATAAATATATGTATTCACATATAACAATGTTATACATTATTTTTATTTTATACTAAATATAGTATTTTTATAGTATTTAAAATCTTTATGACATAGTGTTATATAATATATAATATATTTATACTCATTTGGCATAAGCCACGCTAAAAGCATTGGCACTCTTGTCAGAATCTAAGGAAAAAGAAACAGCAGGCTTAAAACTAATTAGACTATCTCTATGTGTGTGCCTTTCTGCCTTTGGTTTCCATGGAGACCTTATAGCAAGGACCCTGTGAGTCAGCAACAGACCAAAGCCAGTTTGCTAAATCCTCTGAAATGAGCTGTGAGCTTTAAGGTCAGTGAAAATATTGCAAGTAAAATGACAGCCTGGTCAGAAAATTTCCAAAGCCCATTAAACATAATTAGGCCTATTATCTTCCTTGTAATTCTCTTCTTAGTCATTGTACTCTTAGGCCTTTGATTGACTCGATGTAGATATGTATATGTAGCTGATGTCACTGTGTGTCTCCTGGGGACCACAATTTCAAACATACTGATTTCAAACATACTGAGAGGGTGGTTTCAAACATACTGAGGGCTATATGGAGGGTAAACTGCAGTTCATATGCTACAAACTTCCTTTGTGCATATGAAAGTGCAAAATGCCACTTCCTTTATTTTTCCATAACTAAGCTTATTTTTATCTTGAACCTCCATTTCTCCTAAATGCTGGGAAAAATTACTCTAGTTACATTCAAATCAGTGACATTCAAGTTACATTTGTTAAATTTGAATTACAAAGTTATTAACATTCAAGTCATAAACCCAGTTGTTCGTCCCTCCCTCCCTCCCTCCCTCCCTCCCTCCCTCCCTCCCTCCCTCCCTCCCTCCCTCCCTCCCTCCCTCCCTCCCTCCCTTCCTTCCTTCCTTCCTTCCTTCCTTCCTTCCTTCCTTCCTTCCTTCCTTCCTTCCTTTCCTTTCTTTCCTTAAATTTTTATTTAAATTCAGTTTAGTTAACACAGAGTGCATTATTAATTTCAGCGTAGAGTTTAGTGATTTATCAATTGCATATAACACCCAGTGCTCATTCTATCAGGTGTCTTCCTTAATGCCCATTCCTCAGTGACCCCATCCCCCGTGTACCCCTCTTCCAGAAACCCTCAGTTTGTTCCCTGTAGTTAAGAGTCTCTTATGGTTTGCCTCCCTCTCTGTTTTCATCTTATTTTCTTTTTCCTTCCTTTCGCCCATGTTCATTTGTTTTGTTTCTTAAATTCCTATTTGCAATGACGTGGATAGAATAACGAAAGTGGTGTTAGTTCTTCATATTTACAGAGAGATTTACATTTGAAAAACTGCTTTGTCCACACAGTATCTCATTTGAAATTCATAAAAATATAATGTGAGGGCAGGGTGCCAAGGTAGCTCAGTCAGTTAAGCATCCTACTCTTGGTTTCGGCTCAGGTCATGATCTCGTGGGTCATGAGATCAAGGCCCCCATCGGGCCCTGTGCTCATCAGAGAGTCTGCTTGAAGATTCTCTCCCTCTGCCTCTCCCTGCCCAACCCCCATGCACTCTCTCTCTGTACAAGAAATAAATCTTTAAAAAATTGTAAATATATATATATATAATGTGAGAGGTAATATCATCTAATTTTACAGATAAAGAAATTTGGTGATCATCACACAGTTTAAGTAACTTGTTCATTCTCATATATCATCAGTCATTGCATGGCTAGGACTTGAACTCAGACCTTATAATTCAAAATATTATGGTCTGGATCTCCTAGAGCAATCATGAACCCATAGTTGGTTTGGGGAAGAAACAATCATTGAGAATTCTTTTTTTTTTTTAAAGATTATTTATTTATTTGACAGAGAGAGAGATCACAAGTAGGCAGAGAGGCAGGCAGAAGGAGAGGGGAAGCAGGCTCCACTGAGCAGAGAGCCCAATGCGGGGCTCGATCCCAGGACCCTAAGATTGTGACCTGAGCTGAAGGCAGAGGCTTTAACCCACTGAGCCACCCAGGCACCCCCAATCATTGAGAATTCTATTAAAGTGTTAAGAATAAACACTTTTAAAAAAAAATTTATTTTATTTTTTCAGCATTCCAGGATTGTTTATGCACCACAGCCAGTGCTCCATGCAATACGTGCCCTACTCAATACCCACCACCAGGATTACCCAACCCCTCACTCCCTCCCCTTCCAAACCCTCAGTTTGTTTCTCAGAGTCCACAGTCTCTCATGGTTCATTTGCCCTGGAAATCGGAGGGGGAGACGAAGCATGAGGAATAACCACTTTTTAAGTAGCACTCTGTCTTTGCTTTTCAGAGATAATAAGTGCCATGTTCTCCAAGGTATCTGAGAGCTCTTCCCGAATAGTCTTGGGAAGAAGTTTCATCATCTGTGCACAAGGATTAATTGGTTATGTTCTGTTCTAAAATAATAATAACTTTAAAAATAATAAATAATTACTAGTTTCTTCAAACCTAATTAGTGAGAAAATGATGTTACCTCTAAGTCTTAGGGATTCAACACAGACTCCAGGGAACGTGTTTAAGCCTCTGACTGGGAGTTTATTTTCACAGACACTGACTAGCTCAAGGGGAGAAACATAGGAACATAAAATAAGTCTAAAGACCTCAGGATCAAGCGAGTCTCTAGGATCCTTTCTTAATAAGGTGACCCAGAAAAGCATCTATAAGTGGTTCTAGGAAACAGAAGAGAGTAAGCCTGCATTTAAGTTGGACAAGAACACTGTTTACATGTGGGGTGTAAGCCTGTATTTCTTTTTTTAATTTTTATTTTAGAGAGAGAGAGAGAGCATGAACAGGAGGAGGAACAGAGTGGGAGGGAGAGGAAAGAGGAAAAAACCCCAAGCAGACTCCTTGCTAAGCATGGAGCCCAACATGGAGCTCAATCTCATGAACCGGAGCTGAAAGCAAGAGTCAGATGCTTGACCAACTGAGCCACCCAGGTTCCCCAAGCCTATATTTCTGTTACATATTTTGCTCTTTCTCTCTCATTTTATCTTCCCCCATTGCTCTCTCTCCTCTCTGACCTTTCTGTTCCATCTCTTCTTTACTCTGTTTTGTTCACCATTGGCTCTTAGTCAACTAGTTACAATGTTTTCACTATTTCTTTACGGAAAATAAGTAAACAAAAATGCATCTATTTCATCTTCGCATTAACCTGTTCAATCACAATGTCATGTTATCCTCTTTTTAGGCTGAGTAGTGATTCTTAACCATTTTGATGGATGTGAACTCTTTTTTTTTTTTTTTTTTTAAAGATTTTATTTACTTATCTGACAGAGAGAGAGAGATCACAAGCAGGTAGGGAGGCAGGCAGAGAGAGAGGGGACAGCAGGCTCCCTGCTGAGCAGAGAGCCCAATGCGGGGCTCGATCCCAGGACCCTGAGATCATGACCTGAGCTGAAGGCAGAGGCTTTAACCCACTGAGCCACCCAGGCGCCCCGGATGTGAACTCTTTTAAGAACACAAGAATAAGGGGCGCCTGGGTGGCTCAGTCGTTGAGCGTCTGCCTTCGGCCCAGGTCAGATC
>JAQQSY010003654.1:0-12813 GCA_028646535.1 Procyon lotor
GGCCACAATTGCCAAACTGTGGAAAGAACCAAGATGCCCTTCAACAGATGAATGGATAAAGAAGATATGGTCCATATATACAATGGAATATTATGCCTCCATTAGAAAGGACGAATATCCAACTTTGTATCAACATGGATGGGACTGGAAGAGATTATGCGGAGTGAAATAAGTCAAGCAGAGAGAACCAATTACCTTAGGGTCCCACTTACGTGCTGAGCGTATAGAAAAACATGGAGGGCATTATGAGAAGGAAGGGAGGGGTGAATGGGGGGAAGCCAGAGGGGGAGATGAACCATGAGAGAATGTGGACTATGAGCAACAAACTGAGGGTTTTGGAGGGGAGGAGTGTGGGTGTTGGGCGAGCCTGGTGGTGGGTATTGAGGAGGGCAGGTATTGCATGGAGCACTGGGTGTGGTGCAAAATAATAAATCTTGTAACACTGAAAAAATAAATAAATAAAATTAAAAAAAATACCCTCCCCTGATCTTCCTTAAAAACCACATGTTATTAAGACCTGTTCTAAAACTAAAAAAAAAAAAAAAAAAGTACACATAATCCAACTATATGCTGACTAAGAGATTCACTTGAGGTCTAAAGATATAAATAGATTGAAAGTGAAAAGATGGAAATAATTATTCCAAACAAATAGTAACCAAAAGAGAGGAGCACCCATACTAACATCAGACAAAATTGACTTGAAATAAAAAATGTTACAAGTGACAAAGATGGACATTATATAATAATAAAAGATTCAATGCAGCAAGAAGATAAAATATATTAATATTAATATAGCAATGACAGATCATCAAAATATATGAGCCATAATTGACAGAATAGAAAGGAGTGTTAAACAATACTATAATAGTACTTGGAGATTCTATATTCCATTCACAATAATGAATAGAACAATCAGACTGAAAATGAGTAAGGAAACAGATAACTTCATACTATAACCAACTAGATCTAACAGACATATAGTGAACAATCCACTCAATGACAAAAACATACACATTCTTCTCAAGGTCCCATGGGCCATTTACCAGGATAGACCAAATATGTTTGGGGCCACAAATAAGTCTCAATGTATTTTTTAAATATACAATCTTTCTTGATCACAATAAGCTAAAAATAGAAATCAATCACATAAAGAAAACTAGAAACTTCACAAAATTGTAGAAATTTAAAAACACACTTTTAAACAACCAATAGACCTAAGAACAAATCACAAGGAAAATTAGTAAATACTTAGAGACAAATGAAAGTAAAAACACAACATATCAAAACTTATGGGATGCAGCAAAAGTAGTGCTAAAGGGGAAATTAATAGCCAAAACACTTACATAAAAAATAAGAATAGGCTCACATCAAAACTCAAAGCTAGCAGAAGAGGGAAATATAAAGGTTAGAGCAGAGAAAAATGAAATAAAGAATAGAAAAACAATAGAAAAAAATCAATAAAACCTAAAGTTGGTTCTTCAAAAAGATCAACTAACTTTACAAAAAATTAGTTGGATGGACTTCAAGGAAAAAAGAAGCTTCAAATTACTAAAATCAGAAATGAAAGTGGAGACATTACGACCAATTCTATAGAAATTTTAAAAAAAGGAAAATAAAAGAGCTTTATCAACAATTATATACACAATTCCAAGAAACACACCACCTACCAAGACTAAATCATGAAAAAACAATCTGAATAGACCTGTAACTAGTAAGGAAATTACATCGGTAATCAAAAATTGCCCAACAAAGAAAATCCCTGGACCTGAGAGCTTCACCAGTGAATTTTAAAAAATTTAAAGACCAAATATATGGTTTGTAAGTATTTTGGATATTAACCTCTTACCAAATATATGGTTTGCAATATAATACATAATTGTTTCATTTTGTTGATTATTTCTTTTGCTCAATTGTACCACAGTTTTTGCAGAACCCAAGGAGACATCCCAATCTGTCTTGAAGCAAAGGACAAGGACCCAGATTCCAACGAAGTGGCTAGAAGAGGTCAGCCCAGAGCTTGTCCCCTGGAGACATTCTCTAGGAAACCCTCTTGCCCATCCTTCCTTCTAGAAAAGAACTCTGGGAAAGATTACTCTTGAGAATCATTGTCTCCTCAGGGCACAGCTGTAGGAGTGTGTAATGAGTCTCAACAATTACTCTGACTATGGCCAGATATAAGACTTGAGGGAGATGTGTTTCAAGAGATGTTTTAACCTGGCAAATAGCTCCTAATTTTCCCTATTCTATGACCACCCTGCTTCCCAAGGAGGAAGCTAGAGTCCTTATTTTCATGCCCCATCTAAAACAGTCACCCCTTCTGCTCCATGGTTAGGAAACTCAGGGCTCTTCTTTCCAAACCATTCCAGTCCTAGCTCCTTCACCTTGGGTCCAGAGGATCAGAGACCTGCTCTCCAGGCCTACCCATGGCCCATTCTGCAGCATGCCTGCCCCGCAGGAGGAATGTTAACACGTGTTACAGCAGCTGGCTGTGAACTTCCCATTCATGGAAAAGGAGGTAAGGTCACAGGACCAAAACCCTTTTTGACAGCAGTGAGCTGACTCCTCAGTAGGAATTGCGAATGTTGGAGAAGTGAGTATTTATACAGTGATAAATTAGGATAGATAGCCAGCAACTGCACTACCTGCATTATTTCCTTTGACCCTCCAAAAAACCTCTAAGAGGTAAGTAGAATTATTTTTGTCATTTTATCAGACAAAAAAAAATGATGAACTGAATTGCCAAAAGTCACACAGAGACGTAGTAGCAACATTAGGACACAAACCTTGACTCCAGAACCCAAGTTCTCAAGATCAGCATCAGCTACAGCTTACAATACTTGTTCTGAGCTTTCTTCTTGTTTCTTATACCTAGGTATTCCATTTCTCTCCTTTAGGTTTAGTTATGTGCATTTTTAGTTAGTTAGTTAGTTAGTTAGTTAGTTAGTTAGTTAGTTAGTTAGTTAGTTGTTAGTTTTTATGTTTTAGTTAGTTTTAAAGGTTATGTAGAATTTCTATGTGTTTTAATTGGAGGAACTTGTCAACATTAGCTTAATCTTCCATGTTGCCAAAAGCCCCACCTCTGAAACATTACAGACCACATGAACTATTCATAGTCTCTTAGCCCTTTACTGAACCCTCCAAATCCTTATATATTATGTGTGACAACAGGGAAAGGCATTTCAAAAGAGAAAACTAAATTCCTTTAGGTACAGATTTTTTTTTTAAAGATTTTATTTATTTGACAGAGAGAAACACAGCAAGAGAGGGAACACAAGCAGAGGGAATGGTAGCGGGAGAAGCAGGCTTCTTGCAGAGCAGAGAGCCCGATGCAGGGCTTGATCCCAGGACCCTGGGATCTGACCTGGGCCGAAGGCAGACGCTTAACGACTGAGCCACCCAGGCGCCCCAAGGTACAGATATTTTTTAAGTACATGATATATAGAGAAATATGATGAAAATTGCATCCTTGTGCCCAGCATATAATTCACACAGTTACTACAGGAGACATTGAGAATTCATGGTTGAATTAAATATAGATTGAATTAATTATTATTGTGCTCGCTTCGGCAGCACATATACTGAATTAATTATTATTGAGTAGAGTGCTCCTTAGAATAATTAGTGAATTACTTGGGATATCCTGAACTACAATAACAAATAGATCACAAAATGTATAATGATTTAAACAGAATAAAGTCTATTTCTCTCATATGTAATAGTCCATGCGGGTATCCTTGGTGATGCATAACTCCACTGGATATGGAGAACTAAGAACAGAGGTTCATTCTCCCACATGACTCCACCAGCCCACTCAGCCTCTTGGCCATTTTCATCTAGTTAGAGGAAGCCCACAATTGGAATACATGGGTTAGGATGGACCGGCCAATACTCAGGCACATGAACACACATCAGTGCAAGGGAGCCTGGGAAATGTAATTTAATTGTGTGTCCAAGAAGAAGAGAACAACAAGGATTTGGATGACAGCTAGCAGTCTCTGCCATTATTAGTATGCCTCAGAATGCAAGTGAGTCAAAGAGGAGAGAATCTGTATGCAAGCTGTTATGGGAGCATTACAATATTTCAGGCAGAAAATGATGATGACCTAAGGTGGAACCCCAAAACCATAAGTAGAAAGGTTGAGTTATGTAAGAATTATTTTAAATGAACAATCAAGAAGATCAGATGTAGAAGTGAGGGATACACTGGGTGAGTGTGCTTCTGAAACTCCCACATGTGGGGAGCCGAAAATAAAAACCTTGATTTAACCCAAGAAGTACTGAGTGCACACAATTTTCCACAATAGTCTCTCTGGGGTTATTAAAACAAAGTATGGTTTTCCTTTTCAAATAAGCTTGCAAACGCTTAGGTTGGAGTGCAACATATAGTGTTTAGACAGACCTGTTGGCAAGATAGCTGCATGTAGAAATATGGGAAAGAGATCTCAAGCCTATAGATATAGACCCAAGAGTTTACTTAGCACTAGCTGAAATGACTAGGCAGTTGGATGACTCAACAAAAGAAATAATAAAGAAAGTGAAGAGAAAGCTGTGTGATTGTCGACATTAGAGAGTTCTCCAAAGAGATACACCCTATCGAAAGAGGTGGTGAAATTCTTAGAAAAGAGGGCATTTGAGGAGGAAATTCCTCAGGCTTGTTTTTACTAGGACATAAACCCAGTGATCCTGGTGTCTTACAATCATCCAATGTTACTGTAGACACCTGCTACTTCCTATGCTCTGGGATCATTATTAGTATGGTCATGGGGACAATTCCCAAGTTCACGGTTTGTCCTTTTAATAACACATCCTTTGCACTGGCGTATTTTGTCAAAGATTCCAAAATGCTGCCTTTTCCTTGTCAAGTGTAATAAAATTAGTGCGTGACTTTCAGTTTTTCCATTACATTGTTAAGTCCCTGAGAGCAAAGACTATGTCTTACATGTGGACTAAGTGGATTAAAAATTGTATTTTGCACGTATTTTTTCCATAAGCCTAGCAAAGTATCTAGCACATACAACATAAAAAGTATTTCTTGGGGCGCCTGGGTGGCTCAGTCGTTAAGTGTCTGCCTTCAGCCCAGGTCATGATCCCAGAGTCCTGGGATCGAGCCCCACATTGGGCTCTCTGCTCAGCAGGAAGCCTGCTTCTCCCGCTACCACTCCCTCTGCTTGTGTTCCTTCTCTCACTGTGTTTCTCTCTGTCAAATAAATAAAATCTAAAAAAAAAAATATTTCTTAGTTCATTAAATCCTAGGCGTTTGAGGAATGGTTCTGGGATGGAGGAGGATGAGCACTTCTGACTCACTTCTTAGACATGAGTGCCAAGGGCTAATTGTTGATAAGTCCCACTGATCGACAAAAATAATTGCTCAAAATGTTGGCTATCTCTGGATTCAGTAAATGCTGCAAAGAGATTGCTGGTCACTTGAACCAAAACTGATGGATAAGGAAGATCATTACAGAAACTCCACTAATATTTCTGGATTCCTCTCCTCCTTTCTTAACGAAGGAGCCATGAGAGAAGACAACCACTCATCTACCTTGGAATTCACCCTTCTGGGAGTTACTGGTCAGCAGGACCAGGAAGATTTCTTCTTCATCCTCTTCCTGTTCATTTACCCCATCACATTGATTGGAAACCTGCTCATCATCTTGGCCATTCACTCTGACATTCGCCTTCACAACCCCATGTATTTTTTCCTTGCCAATCTCTCCTTTGTTGACATCCTCTTCTCCTCTGTAACCATCCCTAAAATGCTAGCCAACCATGTCTTAGACAGCAAAGCCATCTCCTTTGGAGGATGCCTAACACAGATGTATTTTATGATTGCCTTGGGTAACACAGATAGCTATATCCTGGCTGCAATGGCATGTGATCGTGCTGTGGCCATCAGCCGTCCTCTTCATTACACAACGATTATGAGCCCACGGACTTGTGTCCTCCTAGTTGTTGGGTCTTGGGTGGTTGGAAATGCCAATGCCCTCCCCCACACTCTGCTCACAGCTCGTCTGTCTTTCTGTGGCAACAAGGAAGTAGCCAACTTCTACTGTGACATTACCCCTCTGCTTAAGCTGTCTTGTTCTGACATCCACTTTAATGTGAGGATGATGTACCTAGGGGTTGGAGTCTTCTCCATGCCATTACTATGCATCATCATCTCCTATATTCATGTCTTTTCCACAGTCTTACAGGTTCCTACCAAGGGTGTGCTCAAGGCCTTCTCTACCTGTGGTTCCCACCTCACTGTTGTTTCTCTGTATTATGGGACAGTCATGGGCATGTATTTCCGCCCTCTAACTAGTTACAGCCTCAAGGATGCACTCATAACTGTGATGTACATGGCAGTGACCCCAATGTTAAATCCTTTCATTTATAGTCTGAGAAACCGAGACATGAAGGCTGCCTTGGGGATACTATTCAACAAGAGAATCTCCTCATAATCAATGTGATATTGGAGAATACAGTCACCAACTGGGTGCACTTGGAAATCTGGCCCTAATATTCATCTCTTCCACGAAGCTGCCTTTGATCTTTTCAGCTACAATGTCCTCTTCTCTGAAACCTAGAAATAGTTTATGATATATCTCATTTAATTTATCACTTTGTAAATATCATTATCCTTTTGGCCGCACAGAAATATTGGGTTCATGTCCCAGATAAGCACTCAAATCAGAGTGAAGTTGAAAGTTTTGACATTCTGCTTCTACATCAACATATTGGGAATAATATCCACCCCACCATTGCCACCGGGTGTGAGGATCATAATAGTCTATGATTTAAAGCCTATAAATTACTATTCAAGTTTCTGATTTTTTACTATTATGCTAATTACCCCTACTATGCTTACAAGCCTTTGAGGGTAACAACTGTCTTAGACATCACTGTACCTCTCACAGTCTTGGTCATATGGAGTGTATTTATGATTCTTGTTGGAAAGTGGGATGAACAAATGAAAATATTACTCTCTGAACTGTAATTTCATAATGATATACATAATCAAACAAGACTTTATATACCTATCCAGTAAAATCTTTAAAGGAAATGACCTAGGCAGAGATTTTTGTTCTTACTGTATCATTGCTTAAACTAGACTGTTTCTAAAGAGCATATGATTCTGCCTATAAGCTTAACAAAATGATACTCATTAATTGAATTATTGCACTCTAAAGTCAAAAATATTCTGTCTTAATTACATCATGAAATAAAATTACAGTGACAAAAAATTGGGTGCCAAATAATTACATCATGAAATAAAATTACAGTGACAAAAAATTGGGTGCAGAAAAAAAAGAGCAGTATTGAAAATGATGTGACTTCATTTCTCCAGCATGGCCCAGGGAAGATGAGACTTTGATTCTGGATGATCAGCCCTGTCATGTAGGTGATATTTCCTAAACAGAGATAGTTAATCCATCAGGTCAGTACCCACCGAGGAACCCCACAACCTGTGATTTGATTCAGCTCATGAGGAAATTATAAAACTTTTTAAAATATTAATAATATATAAGTGAATTTATTCCAAAATTTATTCCTAAATATATTTCCAAACAAGGTAACATTAGCAAGAAATGAATTAATGTATCTTAGAACAGTATACAAGCTGTTTTGTTATCTACTATTTTTAACTGCCAGAGAAAATATAAAATTATTATTTTCTGTAGATAATTCACATTGTCAGCTTCATGTTGGAAGAATTTGGATGTTAGAAGATGATATCATTCACCATTTAATGCTTTCTGGGTCTCTAGAACACCAAGGATGAGAACTATCCTAATTAACTTTTCAACCAAAAAGGATTTGATTACATAGTCATATGAATCTGTGTGAGTGATTGACCAAAACAGAGGAAATGGAGGTATTCCATGTAGGGAATTTTCAAGGTTGGCCAATAAAAACGTTCTATAAATGGATTGCCTGTGTCTCCCCCATAAGAGTATGAAGATTTTAGATCTGTTTTGTTCACTGTTGTATATTCAGTACTGAGACAGTGCTGACATATAGTAATATGTGTATGAAATGAATATATGAATAAATTTCTATGAAATGAATATATGAATCCTGCAATAGTATGTTTAAATAACAGATGAAACAAGGTAATTCTGTTGTTGTGGGTAAGCTCTCAAGAATTCCAAATGGTGTAAGATGTTTCAAATATTTCCCATAGTGAAATATTAAGTGCCAAGGAAGAGTGTACAAAAGAAGACCAGACAGTGTATGTTCTTAGGAGAACTCCATACTACATAGCTACTCTATTTCAGTCTCACATTATTCCTGTTTAATTTGGGAAAGAGAAGTTAACCTCCTCTACTGTATAAGAATCTACATGTACATATACAATGCAAATAAAATCACTAACCTGTATATGAAGTCATTGTCTCACCCATTTCCCTTTAACTCTGACCTAGAATAATTTAAACACTATAATTTATATTATTTTACATACCAATGCCCAGGGATTGACTAAGTCTGGAAAAGACTGCAGTATATAGCTGGTATGTCAGTTTGGGTCAGTTCAGGCCCATTAAGGAAACATAAATCACACCTGTTATTTTGTTACCAAGAAGATTTAATACAGAGAAGTAGAAACACAAGAAACAAAAGGCTGATGAGATGCAGAGAAAAGGGAACCTTCCTACACTTTTGGTGGGAAAGCAAACTGGCACACTCTGGAAAACAATATGGAGATTCCTCAAAAAGTTAAAAATAAAACTACCCTACAATATAGCAATTGCTCTACTAGGTATTTTTCCAAAGAATACAAAAGTACAGATTTGAAGGGGTACATGCACCCCAATGTTTATAGCAGCACTATTACTGATAGCCAAACTATGGAAGGAGTACAAGTGCCTATTAACTGACGAATGGATAAAGAAGAGTCGTGTATATATACACAAGGGAATATTACTCAGCCATCAAAAAGAATGGAATCTTGCCATTTACAATTATGTAGAAAGAAGTAATAGACGCTATTATGCTAAGTGAAAAAAGTCAATAAGAGAAAGGCAAATACTATGTGATTCCACTCATATGTGGAATTTAAGAAACAAAACAGATGAACATGGAAAAGGGAAGGAAAACTGAAATAAGATTTTAAAAAGAGAGGGAAGCAAACCATAAGAGATTCTTTTTTTTTTTTTAAAGAGATTCTTCACTATAGAAAACAAATCAGGGATTGCTGGAGGGGAGATGCATGGAAGGATAGGCTAAATGGGTAATGGGCATTAAGGAGGGCACTTGTGATGAGCACTGGGTGTTATATGTAAGTGATGAATTACTAAGTTCTACCCCTAAAACCAATACTACACTATATGTTAACTAAGTTGATCTTAAATAAAACTTGGAAGACTAAAAAATATTTCTTTCATAAAGGGAAGTAGATACAAACATTTTTCCTAAAAAGGACTATAGGAGAAAGAGATGTATGTGAAGTCCCAGAGATTATTAACTGCAGGAAGAAGTCACTTACTTCCCCCTAGTGCAAAAGGGAAACGTGGTGTCACCAGAAACTGGAAGTTCAGAAGAGGGATGATCACATGTCTGATCCTCACATCTCTGAGTAGAGCTATCAAAATAGCTGCCACTTGGTCTTCACCTGCTGAGATGACTCAAAACTTTACTCTTAAGGGGTCCCACTCCACAAGAGTACTGCCATTACAATTATTATTTATTATCTATCATCATCATCATCATCATCATCATCATCAACCTGTAGTTCTTTCTAATATCTATTCTTGGGCATGGAAAT
The DNA here is from genome assembly GCA_028646535.1 of Procyon lotor. Lineage (NCBI taxonomy): Eukaryota > Metazoa > Chordata > Mammalia > Carnivora > Procyonidae > Procyon > Procyon lotor. The sequence goes on from JAQQSY010003654.1 coordinate 9,746, forward strand.
ACAAATGTCACCCCAGACATGGTCCTCCTTGCAGATTCTTTGCTTGGACTCTCTGAAAAGGTGAAAAAGATAAAAAGGGCCAAAAACCTTCAGAGAGCAAAAGACTGAGAAACCGGTTTCCACAGAGCATAGCCCCTTGACAGGGGGACTGGGTGACTCAACCCAAGCAAGATTGACTGGAAAACAATGTGGCAGGCCCCTCCCCCAGAACAAATAACAAAAACTAAAAGGACAATAACCACAGAGTCCCCATAAAATTTTAAATCCTCAGCATCAGGTGAAATCAGGGATTTTCAAAAGTATATATTAAGCTCCTGATAATACTCTCAAACCTGTATATATCATAGATACAAGTTTTTTTTCTTTCTTATTTTCATTCTATTTTTTTCACTATTTTCACATTTATTTTTATTTTAATTTTTTTAAACTACTTAACATTACAACTAGAGGCTTAACACAACGATAAATTCAGGAAGACCTGAAATAACCTTCTTTGCCCACGAGGAAATATAACCACCCTCCCTTCTTAACCTTCTGTCAGTGTTTCTACCTATTTCCTTTTGTTCTGGTATTATATAAATCTTACTCTTGGAGTTCATTCTGACTAGATTCTTTTATTTCTTGTCATTTATTTTGTCGGTCTATATGTTTGTTCGTGTTTGTTTATAGAGTTTATAAATCTTATTTTGGAGGCCCATTCTGGCTGGAATTTCTTCTTTTTCTCTTCCTCTCTATCCTTTTCTATCCTTATTCTTTCTTTTTGATGGTGAATTCCAATTGCTCCAAAATCTTCCAGGGTGCATCCTGCCTGGATTGTGGGTGATATATCAAGCTATACATCCTCTCATCCACCTCTCATCAAAATGACTAGAAGGAGGAACACACAACAGAGGAAAAACACAGAGACTGCACCCTCTCCCTCAGAATTATTAGACATGGACATAAACAGTAGGTCAGAAAAAGAATTCAGGGTGACAATTATCCAGGCAATGGCTAGGATGGAGAAAAACATTAATGACAATATCAAATCTCTAAGAGCAGAAATAAGAACCAGTATAGCTGATGTAAAAAACACTATCAGTGAGATTTAATATAATCTAAATACTCTAACAGCTAGCATTACAGAGACAGAGGACAGAATTAGTGATCTACATGTAAAAAACACTATCAGTGAGATTTAATATAATCTAAATATTCTAACAGCTAGCATTACAGAGACAGAGGACAGAATTAGTGATCTAGAGGATATAATGGTTGAGAAGGAATGTCAGGAGAAGAGCTGGAGCAAACTGCTCAGGAACCATGAGAAGAGACTTAGGGAAATAAATGACACCATGAAATGTTCCAACGTCAGAATTATTGGAATCCCAGAGGGGGTAGAGAAAGACAGAAGACTAGAAGATATAACTGACCAAATTCTGAATGAAAATTTCCCCCATCTGGGGAATGGAAAAAGTGTTTGTGTCCTAGAGGTGGAAAAGACTCCTGTCAAGATCAATGAGTCTAGAAAGAAACATAACTGTAAAATTTGCAAATTATAATTGTAGACAAGAGGTCCTGAGGGCAGCTAGGGGAAAGAAGTTCCTTACATATGGAGGAAGACCCGTTAGAATAACGTCCGACGTGTCCACAGAAACCTGGCAAGCCAGAAAGGGCTGGCATGAGGTATTCAGGGCACTAAATGAGAAGAACATGCAGCCAAGAATAATTTATCCGGCAAGGCTGACATTAAAAATGGATGGAGAGATAAAGAGCTTCCAAGACCAGCATGAATTAAAAAAGTATGTAACCACCAAGCCGGCACTACAAGAAATATTAAAGGGGGTTCTATAACAGTAGAAAGAAAATAAATTTACAATCTATAGAAACAAGGAATACACAGGCAACATGATGTGAATAAACACTTATCTTTCAATAATCACTCTCAACGTGAATGGCCTAAACGTCCCCATAAAATGGCACAGGGGTGCAAAATGGATAAAGCGAAAGGACCTGTCCATATGCAGTCTACAAGAGACACATTTGAAACCAAAGATACACCCAGACTTAAAGTGAAAGGATGGAGAAACATCTTTCATGCCATGGGCCTCAAAAGAAAGCTGGGGTTGCAATTCTCCTATCAGATAAATTAGATTTTCAGCTAAAGACTGTAGTCAGAGATACAGAAGGACACTACATCATTTGAAAGGGACTATCCTCCAAGAAGACCTGACAATTGTAAACATTTATGCCTCAAATAGAGGAGCAGCCAACTACATAAGCCAACTGTTAATCAAAATAGTCATATTGATAGGAATACACTAATAGTAGGAGATCTTAACATGCTACTCTCAGTAACAGACATATCATCCAAACAGAAAATCAATAAAGCAACAAGAGCTTTGAATGACACATTGGACCAGATGGACCTCATAGATATATACAGAACATTCCACCCTAAAACAACAGAATACTCATTTTTCTCGAGTGCACATGGAACTTTCTCCAGAATAGACCACATACTGGGCCACAAATCAAGACTCAACCAATACCAAAAGATTGAGATCATCCACTGCATTTTCTCAGGGGAGAAAATTGAGATCATCCCCTGCATTTTCTCAATGCTCTGAAACTGGAACTCAAAAAACAAGAAAAGTTTGGAAGGAATTAAAACACCGGGAGGCTAAAGACCAATGTACTCAAGAATACTGATATCAACCAGGAAATCAAAGATGAGCTTAAACAATTCATGGAGACCAATGAGAATGAAGACACATCGATGTAAAACCTATGGGACATGGCCAAGGCAGTCCTAAGGGGGAAATACATAGCCATCCAAGCCTCACTCAAAAAAATTGAAAAGTCTCGAATACACCAGCTCTCCTTACACCTCCAAGAACTGGAAAATCAACAACAAAGGAAGCCAACCCCACGCACAAGAAGGGAAATAATCAGGATCAGAGCAGAGATCAACGAGTTAGAAACTAGAGAAACAATAGAATGCATCAACGAATCCAGAAGTTGGTTTTTGCATCCCGGAGATAAATCCCACTTGGTCATGATGAATAACGTTTTTGATGTGCTGTTGG
>JAQQSY010003655.1:0-12812 GCA_028646535.1 Procyon lotor
ACAGAGAGAAACACAGCGAGAGAGGGAACACAAGCAGAGGGAATGGTAGCGGGAGAAGCAGGCTTCCCACCAAGCAAGGAACCCGATGCGGGGCTCGATCCCAGGACCCTGGGATCATGACCTGAGCCAAAGGCAGACCCTTAACGACTGAGCCACCCAGGCGCCCCTCTCTCATACTTTCCTTACTACTCTCTGCATATCTGCTCCTGGGCATTTGCACAAACTGTTGTTCCTTTGGTCCAGTCGTTTGGTACAGTCTCACACCTCAGTTCTGATTTCAGAGAGGATATGCGTGATCACCACATCCATAGGATTTTGCGCTTTTGCTGTCTTCCTTGCAAGAGTACTTGAAGGCTTGCTTGTTCTGTAAGCCATAGGAATAAAGGACTCCATTTCTAACATGATGCTTAGGGTTTCCAGATCTCACAGTTTGTAGTTGTTGGAGAATCTCAGGAACTGTTATTCAAGTACAAATTTCATAACAAGGAATTTGCACCGTAATGATTGAGGGTGGACGCATCTGGGGGGAGGGAAATTAACTTTGCTTGGAGTGGTTTGGGCAGTCAGAAGGGCTCAGTGCACACCAGTCCCCAAAGCCCGTGATGGGTGACTTGGTGTACTTGACCTGGATTAGCAGTCCAGGTGCAGCACAGCTGTAGAGAAGCCCACGAGCTGAGCTGTAGGAGTAGCATGTGGGCTTGTTCAGTCAGGTCAGGGGTAAGATGGGGGCGGGGGAGGCACAGAGTGGTCACTAGGTTTGTTGGGGGGCTAAGAACTATGTGAGGATTTTAGGTTAGATCTCAGGCTTGATGGAGTCAGCGGCAGTCACTTCACGTGCTGAGGCGGGAAGAGGGTGGGAGGGGGGTGTATCTCTTCTTTACTGTGATAGTTAATCTGCTACTTTAAATGCCCCTGCAGGTTTAGAGTTTGTTCATTTGTGGAAAATCACTAATTAAATTAACCTGATTTAAGGGTTCAATTACTCTGGCCTCTTGTAAAGGGAAGTGCCATGGGAAATAGCATCTGAGCAAGAGGACAGCTGTGGTCGCTGCCTTTTTATTCACCACACTGTGTCCCCAGCTTCTCCATGGTGGGTACTGGAATAAAGGATATTGTGTCCCATATATTTATTTGGGACTCCTGCATCATTTGTAGACCTTTTCAGGAGGTTGATACCTCTTTAATATGTAAGATGCTTGAATGAGAAAATAGATGCAAAAGGGCTTTGTAAACCAAGGAGCTTTATGATTTTAAAATATTGTTTGCAAAAATAAAAATAAAAAATAAAATATTTGCAAGCTTAAGAAAAAATAAATTTAAGAAATTTTGAAAAAAATAATTGCAAGCAGCCTTAATCTGCTAGAGCCATTAGCATCCTACTTACACAGAATCTGAAATACAAGTAGAAAAATGAGAATCTATATGAAATACTAGATTAAAATTAGTGGGACGTCTGGGTGGCTCAGTTGGTTAAGTGTCTGCTTTTGGCTCAGGTCATGATCCCAGGGTCCTGGGATGAGTCCTGCATCGGGCTCCTTGCTCAGCGGGGAGCCTGCTTCTCCCTCTGCCTGCAGCTCCCCCTGCTTGTGCTCTCATGCTCTGTCTCTTCTGTGCTCTCTCTTTGGCAAGTAATAAATAAATCTTTAAAAACATAAAATTAGTAAAAGCAAGATGATAGATTGTATTGAGAATCTATGTAACTGGTTATGCCTCCAACTTTTCAGTTATGCTGCCTGAGGGAAGAATCAAGTATCGTAGGCCCACGTCACCTAGATTTATAAATGATTAAAAGAGAAGGTCTCAGGGTGCCTAGGTGGCTCAGTTGGTTAAGTGTCTCTGACTCTTGATTTTAACTCAGGTCATGATCTCAGGGTTGTCAGATTGAGCCCTGAGCTGGGTGTGGAGCCTACTTAAGATCCTCTCTCCATACCTTTGCCCCCGCCCCCAAGGGGAAAAAAGGACTCAAAAAGTTTAGAGAAAAGACATGGTGAAGGTGGATGATAGTTGTCACACTGAGCAATGGCCTTGTCTTCCGTTGTGTGGGCTACACTGCCTGCGCTGAGCAGGCCTGGGAAGCTTCCTTTGCTTCCTCTGTGTATGTGGCCCCTCTCCTCTGCTTCTGACCACTCTGTCATAGTCTCCTTTCTGATAGACTTTGTAAATCCACAACTCCCTGTCTTTCTGTGTTCGCCTGTCATTTAAAAATCTGTATTCCTTCATTCCAATCAGATAAGAGTTCAGGAGTGTAGGTGGGCTGGGAGAACTGGTTGCCTTTCTAAATAAAGCAAGTGGGCTTCATTGATTAGGTGGCATTCGAACAAAAGTTTTTGAAGTCAGTGGTGAGGGCTTAAGCCTTGGGGATGGGAAAATGTCTGGGTTAGAAGAGTGTCTTGTTTTGTACAGAGAAGGCCCTACAGTGAGTGCAAGCCTGGTATGTTCAGAATAGTAGTAGGAGGCTGGTCGGTGAAGACGGAGCTTCAGACTGAGAGGTGTGGGAGCATTGAAAGGACTTCGGCTTTGACTCAGATTGCATGATCTTATGTCTTTTTTTTTTTTTTTTTAAGATTTTATTTATTTGACAGAGAAAGAGAGATTACAAGTAGGCAGAGAGGCAGACAGAGAGAGGGAAGCAGGCTCCCCGCTGAGCAGAGAGCCCAGTGCGGGGCTCGATCCCAGGACCTTGAGACCATGACCTGAGCTGAAGGCAGAGGCTTTAACCCACTGAGCCACCCAGGCGCCCCTGCATGATCTTACGTCTGAACAATTTCAAAAAGTAGTAAAGATCTCAATATTCTAGTTGCAGGCCGAAGTGCAGCTTGAAATGAGTTTTATTCTGTTGCTTGATGGGGGAAAATTAGAGATATTGAGAAAATGTTTAAAAGCGTATAAGCTTTGTGAATTTTTTTTTTAAGATTTTTTTTTTAAAGATTTTATTTATTTGACAGAGAGACACAGCGAGAGAGGGAGCACAAGCAGAGGGAATGGTAGCGGGAGAAGCAGGCTTCCCGCGGAGCAAGGAGCCCAATGCGGGGCTCGATCCCAGACGCCTGGGATCTGACCTGGGCCGAAGGCAGACACCTAACGACTGAGCCACCCAGGCGCCCCTTTTTAAGATTTTTTAATTCATTTATTTGACAGAGAGATAGAGAGCACAAGTAGGCAGAACAGCAGGCAGAGGCAGAGGGAGAGGGAGAAGCAGACTCCCTCTCGAGCAGGGAGCCCGATTCGGGACTCGATCCCAGAACCCTGGGATCATGACTTGAGCCGAAGGCAGCCGCTTAACCACCTGAGCCACCCAGGTGCCCCAGCTTTGTGAAATCTTAGTGAGTCAAATCAAAAGCTTCAGCTCTTAGGAATTTGTTCTGGTTTCTGAGATGAGGAACGACTGCATACTTTGAGATGGTAAGTACTGAACATGCAGGAAGAAACACTAGGGAATCTTTCCATTCAAGTGAATGCCTTCATCATGGTTTGTTTTCTCATAAACTTTTGAAAAATTTTCAACCTATATAAAATTTGAAAGAATAGTGCAGTGAACATCTTTATTCTTGAGTCAGATTTTTTTAAGTTGTACACAAAGTCCTATAATGGGTCAAGCAGATACTAAAGTGTGTTAGATCTGTATGTACTGATGTTAAAAGATACCAACCAGGGATGTGTGGGTGTTTCAGTTGGTTAAGCCTCTGCCTTTGGCTTAGGTCATGATCCTAGGGACCTGGGATTGAGCCGTATGTCAGGCTTCTTGCTCAGCGGGGAGTCTGCTTCTACTCCCTCTGCCTGCCTCTCTTATAAATAAATAAATAAAATCCTTTTTAAAAAAAAGATACTAATCATATATAAAGCGAAGAAAAGTGGGGCACTTGGGTAGCTCAGGCGGTTAGGTGTCTGCCTTTGGCTCAGGTCATGATCCTGTGTCCTGGGATGGAGCCCTGCGTCAGACTCCCTGCTCAGCAGGGGGTGGGGGAATCTGCTTCTCCCTTACCCTCTGCTGCTCCTCCTCTGCTTGTGCTATCTCACTCTTGTGCTCTCTCAAATCAATCAATCTTTAAAAAATAAAAACACTGTCTGTACCTGGGGGGAGCACAACTCAGGAAAGAGCCTAGGCATTGCTTCTCACACGATCTGTGGAGAAGAACCCGTGGTTCTTTACCTCCATAGACAGGGCGGCTTATAAACAACAGACATATATTTCTCACAGCCTGGAAGCTGGAAAGTCCAAGATCAAGGCACCCTCATGGCCAAGCCCTTGTGAGTCTTTCCTAGCAGGTGCCTCCTTGTTGTCTCATAGTTGAAGGGGCTAGGGGTCTCTGTGGGGTGGTTTTGTAAGAACACTAATCCCATTCATGAAGGCTCTACTCTCATGACCTACATGCTTTCTAGAGGCTTCCTGTCCTTATTACCACCACCTTCAGGTTGGAGTTTCAGCGTGTGAATATGGGGGGACAGACATTCAGATCATAGCACCTTCTGATAGTTTTGTAAGGGCCAATAAAAATGAATTGCTTTCACATGCAAAAGGGCAGCATCTGCTTGAGATTCTCCTTCTCTCCTCCCCCTATTCATGGACACACACATTTTCTCTCTCTTTACCCCCCTTCCCTCTCTGTAATAAATAAATCCTTGATTAAAAAAAAGTTACATGCTCTGAGCCAGCCAGCTTCTTCCCACTCAGCCACTTACTGAGTGTTCTTAATTCTTATATGATCACAATAACAAACTGGGGGACGGGGCGGGGGCATGGGATGGTACCTCTTAGCTTTGTAAGGACTTTGGCTTGTACTCTGAGTGAAGTGAGAGATGTTTCACTGAGATGGGACTTAATGTGATTTACTTTTTTAAAGGATTATTATTATTATTTTTTAAGATTTTATTTATTTATTTGACAGAGAAAGAGATCACAAGTAGGCGCAGAGGGAGGGGGGAAGCAGGCTCCCTGCTGAGCAGAGAGCCCGATGCGGGGCTTGATCCCAGGACCCTGAGATCATGACCTGAGCCGAAGGCAGAGGCTTAACCGCTGAGCCACCCGGGCACCCCTAAAGGATTATTTTTTAAAAAGCTTTATTGGAATATTCAAATGTACACAAGAATAGAGTAGTTTAAATGAACCACACACACACACACATACACACACACACACACACACACTCTCTTACCTATTTATTTATATCTTCATCACCGCTTTTCAGTAAGGATAAACTTTTTCCTAATCTTGTTTTATCTGTTTCCTCAAGCCTACACCATTCATCTCATCACCCCACACTGGAGTATTTAAAAAAAAAATCTGAACCAGAATGGATCATTTTTATTTGTTTGTTTTTACTTTTTACTTTGAAATGATTTGACTTAGAGAAAAGTTGCAAAAATAGTGCAGAGAGCTCCCATAGACACTTTACCCACCTTCTACTGTACGGAGACTATGGTACCGTCGTACCATAGCACAGTTAAAAACTCAGAGATGAACATCAGTCAGACGCATTGGGATTTCACCAGTTTTTCCCACTGTGTCCTTTTCCTGTCCCAGGACCCCACACTACATTTAGTTGTCATGTCTCCTCTAATCCGTGACACTTCCGTAGCCTCCTGTTGTCTTTTATATCCATCAGTTGGGACATTCAGGCTCTTGTTGCTTTTTGGCTATTATGAGTGGGTAAGGCTGCTGGGAACATTCACGAATAGGGTTTGTGTGGACATGATTTCATTTCTTTTGGATATAGGAGTGGAGAGTCGCTGGGTCATAGAGTAATCCTGTGTTTAAGCATTTCAGAAGGCTCACTGTTACTGCACTTTAGAGTTGAGGGTGGAAGCAAGGAGACTGGGGAATGCGGGAGGGAGGGACAGGGTGGTGGCCCCTGATCAGGGCCTTCACAGGGGAGATCCTGGGAGTGGCTGCATTGTGTTTGTTGTTTGAGCCAGCTTGCCTTCCTTACGTACTTCTGTACTTACGTGGTATGTCAGAGAAAGACACATTCATATTTCTTTTTTTGTGTGTGTGAACTACAGATGTTCTTTGCCCATTTTCCTGTTGATTGTTGGTGATCTTAATTTCTTAGAGCCTTGTGTCTGTTAGGTAAGTGTTGAAAAGTGTTGTGGTTTTTTTTTGTTGTTGTTGTTATGTTTTGACTTTGCTTGTGGTGTATATGACATACTGAACTTCATTTACTTAAAATCTTGTTTGCTTCTCTTATTTATTTATTTAGAGATTTATTTATTTGACAGAGAGAGATCACAGGTAGGCAGAGACGCAGGCGGGGGGGCGAAGCAGGGTCCCCACCGAGCAGAGAGCCCAACGCGGGGCTCGATCCTAGGACCCTGAGATCATGACTTGAGCCGAAGGCAGAGGCTTTAACCCACTGAGCCACCCAGGCTCCCCGTTTCTCTCTTTTAAGTAATCTCTGCACCCACTGTGGGTCTTGAACTCTCAACCCTGAAATGAAGAGTGACATGTTCTACTGACTGAGCCAGCCAGGCACCCCTGAGGTTTATTTTTACGTAGTTGAATTTAACAATCTTTTTTGACTTTGTGTTCACCCTAGTTAGAAGGCCTTCCCAGGGGTGCCTGAGTGGCTCATTTGGTTAAGCGTCTGCCTTTGGCTCAGGTCATGATCCCAAGGTCCTAGGATTGAGTCCCCAATCGGGCTCCCTGCTCAGTGGGGAGCCTGGTTCTCCCTCTCCCTCTGTAGCTACCCCTGCTTTTGCGCTCTCTCTCTCAAATAAATAAAATCTTAAAAAAAAAAAAAAAAAAAAAAAAAAGACAACCTTCCCAACTATATGTAGGCTATGAGGAATTCAACCCTATTTCAAATAAACAAACAAACAAACAAACAAACAAACAAATAAATAAATAAATTCTCTTGTAGTAAGTATCCAGATTGCACTGCTGTGAAAACTGTGTGAATAACATTTTTGTCCTTGAAAGTATGCTACCTAGAAAGTGAGCTTCAAGAAGAGCCCTGTTTGGCCTAACACCAGTGCCTAGAACAGTGCCTGGCCCAGGGTAGGGGCTCAGTGAACACTTGCTGACTGAATTTGTAGCAGAAAATTGTAGGAGTAGAATCCTGAAGGAAAGGTTACTTGCATCTGTAAATAATTTTAAAAGTTAAAATGCTCCCTGTTGACTGGTTGGCCTCTGCCGCCTGGGCCTCGGCGTCCACCCCTCCCCGGAAACACGCTGTCTGTGTTGGGCCACCTGCGTGTTGCCATCCAGTGGTCACTCCTGCGTCTTCTGCTTCACACCACGCCCGAGCCCCATTGTGTTGTTCGTTCCCTAAAACACTCGATGATGATGATGACAGCTGCTGTTTATGGAGTGCGGGTCGGAGAGCTTGCTAGGCCTTTCACGCAGTGAGTCCTCACAGCATGCTGAGGACAGACGATTGCCGGAGGTCCCGGAGCTGGGACGCAGCCCTTGTCTGACGTACCTTTGGCAGGCAGGTGAAAGAAAGGAAACGGTGGTGGCTGGCAAGAGCTGCGAGACTGGCTTTGTAAGGGCAGGTTTGATTTAGATGTGCTGGATGGTTGGTAACAGGAACTCAGCACTCTTGGTGTTTCCTGTGGTTATGATTCAGCTTAAAGTGGAGGTGACCAAGTTGTTCCTGTTTCTCATGCTCTGAGCTAGGAAACACTTTTGTTTTTTTAAGTCTTAATATTTTTTTAGATTTTATTTTGTATTTCCTTAAGTAGTCTCTACACCCAACATGGGGCTTGCACTCACCACCCCAAGATCAAGAGCTGCATGCTCTACAGACTGTGCCAGCCAGGTGCCCCTATGCTGGGGAGCAATTTCAAGAATGTATTTTGGCCACCTGCTTAGTGTGATCGTTGTAGTCAGGAGCACAGTGATGTTAAGGTATACTGACGTTCACATCTGGAAGCTCCGGAAGCCAGGCAAGGCCAAGATGGGCCTGGAGTGTGTTTGCGAGCCGTTGTGAGGCAGGACCGCACTCTTAAGCCCATTGTTGTCCCGGCCCTGCTCGTTGAGCTGTATCTTCTTCCCAGCCCCCTTTGGGAATAGCCTTGCCAGCTGGCTTTCAGAAGCATAGAGGCCAGGTTATTTTTAGTTTACAGAGCAGTGGTATCCAGACTGTCGGGTCCCTGAAGCCATTAATAGCTCAGGTTAGAGAAGGTAAGGTGACAGCAGTCCTAGTGGGCAGCAGCTGCCTAATTGGGTCAGGTCTATTGTTGTGCAGCAGGTCAGCTGCCTGGAGCCGACAGGGGTTTTGGTAGAGGATGATTTCTCTTGTCTGCACTGGGGATCGTGGACACACCCAGATAATCTTGTTTCCCTGTGCACATCGCCCCTCTGGTTTTGTGGTTCCATTTTCAACCTTTGTTACCTTCTTTGGGGCGGTGGATGTCGGGTGAGGAAGTACATTCGGGAGCTTACCGCCAGTACTGCACTTTATTTTTTCTGAATCATACTGTCTTGAACTTCAAGATAGACTCCTTCCTTTACTCTGATGGTCTCTGTGTTGGTGGATAAGTTTGTTTGCCAGAGCTTATGCTGCTTATTATTTTGTAGACTTAACATGGGGGGGAGGGCTAAGGACAGTTAATTATATAATTATGTGTATTGGGTGCAATGTGATGTGTACCTATGTATGTAGCAGAGTGAGAATAAGTTATAAAAATACGTCGCAAGGATAGATACCATATGATTTCACTTGCATATGGAATCTAAAAAACAAAACAAATGAACAAACCAAAAAAGAAACAGACCCATAAATACAGAGAACAGACTGATGGGTGCCAGAGGAGGGTGGTGGGAGGATGGGAGAAATGGGTGAAGGGGGTGGGTGGAAGGTACAGGCTTTCAGTTACGGAATGAATAAGTCAGAGGCAGGGAAGGTACAGCACAGAGTATAGTCCATGGTATTGTAGTGGCATCATATGGGGACAGACGGGGGCTATACTCCTGGGGCGCAGAGCACAATGTGTAAGGCTGTGGAATCACTTGGTTGTACACTTGAAACTAACCTAGAGTGTGTCAATTATACTCCAGTAAAAAATATTTCACTTGTTTGTTTTTTTAATAAAGATTTTATTTATTTGACGGAGAGACAGTGAGAGAGGGAACATAAGCAGGGGAGTGGAGAGGGAGAAGCAGGCTTCCTGAGGAGCAGGGAGCCCGATGTGGGGCTCCATCCTAGGTCTCTGGGATCATGACCTGAGCTGAAGGCAGATGCTTAATGACTGAGCCGCCCAGGCGCTCCTAAAAACATATTTCACTTGTTCAGAATTATTTGAAAATTATTTCTGGCTCTCAAAATATAAGTAATATGTGGGTCTAGTATCATAAGTCTTTGTTGGCAAAAAAAAAGTTTTTGTTGGCAAAACAAAAGAAGTAGTAGTTTTTGTTGACTAGTTGAGGGATCAGAGGCAAAATTTTTCACTAACCTGAAGTATTTTTGTCAAGAGATTAAATATGTAGTTTGTTACTGAATTTACTAAAGAACTAGATCTTCAGTAAACAACATATTCTAACATTACTAAATACTTATATTAGTGGTACCTTAGCTGAAGTGTTTTAACACAATTCTGGAATACTTCATCTTTCTGAACAGCACTAAGTCCTTGTACAAGGACATGCTAAAAGTAGTTAGATAATTTTCCTGAGAGTTGGCCCCTATTAAATGACATGTTTTTCTTTTTTTTTCTTTTTTTTTTAAAGATTTTATTTATTTGACAGCGAGAAACACAGCAAGAGAGGGAACACAAGCAGAGGGAATGGTAGCGGGAGAAGCAGGCTTCCCGCGGAGCAGGGAGCCCGACGCGGGGTTCGATCCCAGACGCCTGGGATCTGACCTGGGCCGAAGGCAGACGCTTAATGACTGAGCCACCCAGGTGCCCCTAAATGACGTGTTTTTCTTAAGAATTTTTAATTTTATTTTGTTTTTTAATTTTTATTTTATTTTTTAAAGATTTTATTTATTGTCAGAGAGAGAGAGAGAGAGAGAGCACGGCGCACAAGCAGGGGGAACAGCAGGTAGAGGGAGAAGCAGGATCCCCACCGAACAAGGAGCCCGATATGGGACTCGATCCCAGGACCCTAGGATCATGACCTGAGTTGAAGACAGTGGCTTAACTGACTGAGCCACCCAGGTGTCCCTTATTGTTTTTCTAAAGATTTTTAAAAATTGTATGTGAGAGGGCATGAGCAGGGGGAGGAACAGAGGGAGAGGGAAAGCAGAATCCCTGCTGAGTCAGGAGCCTGCCTACGGGGCTCCATCCCAGGACCCTGAGATCATGACCTGAGCCAAAGACGGACACTTAATGAACTGAGCCCCCCTGGTCCCTCTCAAATATATATATATATATATATATATATATTTTTTTTTTTTTTTTTAGATTTTATTTATTTGACCGAGAGAAACACAACGAGAGAGGGAACACAAGCAGAGGGAATGGTAGTGGGAGAAGCAGGCTTCCCACAGAGCAGGGAGCCCGATGCGGGGCTCGATCCCAGGACTCCGGGATCATGACCTGAGCCGAAGGCAGCCGCCCAACGACTGAGCCACCCAGGCGCCCCTCAAATATATTTTTAATACATATTAAAATAAGGTATTCTTGGGGCGCCTGGGTGGCTCAGTGGGTTAAAGCCTCTGCCTTTGGCTCAGGTCATGATCTCAGGGTCCTGGGATCGAGCCCCACATCGGGCTCTCTGCTCAGCAGGGAGCCTGCTTCCCCCTCTCTCTCTGCCTGCCTCTCTGCCTACTTGTGATCTCTCTCTGTCAAATAAATAAATAAAATCTTAAAAAAAAAAAAAAAAGGTGTTCTTAAGGAGTGTCTGGATGGGTCAGTTAAACGTCTGCCTTCAGCTAACGTCATGATCTCAGGGTCCTGGGATTGAGCCTGACTTTGGTCTCCCTCTCCCTCTGCTTCTCCCTCTGCTCATGTTTGTGTGTGCTCGCGCGCGCACTCTCTCAAAAATAAATCTAAATATATATATATATATAATATGTATACACACACATGCACATACATATATATATTTATGAATATGTGTATTTGAGAATGCTTTCATTTCAGGAAAATGTTCTTAGTACATTTCATATCAGTAAAATAAATGGAGAGTTTGAAAGAATGTGCTTTGGAAAGTTAACTTGAAAGAACTGTCCAGAGAAGTTGACTAGATTTTGATGGGATAAACTTTGAAAGTACATTTGACCCTGAACAATGGTGGGAGTTAGGACCACTGTGCAATCGAAAACCCGTGTATAAATTTTGACTCCCCCAAAAATCTTAACTTATCAACAACAGTTAACATATATTTTGTGTCATATGCTGTATTCTTAGAAAAAGCAATCTAGAGAAAAGAAAGTGTTACCGTAAGGAAGATAAAATGTTTTACAGGACTGTACTGTATTTGTTGAAAAAGACCTGCATATAAGTGGACCTGTGTGGTTCAAACCCATGTTTTTGAGGGTCGGGCGCATTGAATTGTAGCCAGAATCCACACTTAGAAGATTGTACCTCTTAAAAGTTCTCATCACAAGAAAAAATTGTAATATGTGGTGATAGATGTTGACTCATGGTGATAATTTTGTAATATATACAAATACTGAACCATCATGTTGTACACCTCTGAAACTAATGCTCTATTGCAGTTTTAAAAAAATTGCATCTTGCATTTGTGTATTGCTTTATAGTGTTCAAATATATATATATTTTTTAAAGATTTTATTTATTTGACAGAAACACAGCGAGAGAGGGAACACAAGCAGAGGGAATGGTAGCGGGAGAAGCAGGCTTCCCACCGAGCAGGGAGCCCGATGTGGGGCTCGATCCCAGGACCCTGGGATCTGACCTGGGCCGAAGGCAGACACTCAATGACTGAGCCACCCAGGCGCCCCTCAAATACATTTTTATCAGTTCTGTAGAGTAATAGTCACATTTCTGTTGGTAAAAATTTTGAGCATGTCCTACAGATATACAGAGATGTATTTATAAACTATATATTGTGCTCCACCCAAACATGGTATATGTTGTAAAACTTAGAAAACATTAAAAGGGGAATGAGATAAAATGAACTAGGCAAAGATGATCTGATATTTTCTCCCCTACTCCTAGAGGTGGGGTCATCCCATTTAGCAACTGCTAGACGAGAAGATTGTATGAAGTTTAGAGTTTATTTGGTGCTAAGTTATGCAAGAAACACATCTAACTGCCCTCTTTTTTGAAGCCCTCGATGCTCTTGGTGTCTGTGACACGGAGTTTCTCGACATGCTTTGAATCTTCCTGCTTGGTGGCTTTGGAGCCCTCGCTAGATCTTGGAGATCCTGGCCTTCTTTACATTACCGTCTTCTCTTTTTAGTCACCTCCCCAAAGCTGGGGACTTCAGAATCTAGGTCCCAGCTCTGACATCACTCTTGAGCTAACAACTTTATTAATAATCCAAATGCTTGCCCCGTTCCCATAGTCAAACTCTCTGTGTCCCCGTGTGTGCTGTCCGACGTCCCTCCAGACCCGCTGCTCCTCTCCATCCCCATTCCTGACGCCTTTATTACCCAGAAGTGAAAACCAGAGTCTTCTCCCTTTCTATATCTGTCAGCCATCAAGTGGAAAAATATTTTCTCTTTCCTCTTCACTTACAGCCTCAGCTCTTTCCCTGTGCTACTGGAATAGCCTCCTAATTGGTCTACTGTGACTCCTTTCCAGTCTAGCCACCACCCCACAGCCAAGGAATTAGTCGGAAAGGCGGATCCGGCCAACATCTCCTGGCCGAGTGTCCCTCAGTGGCTCTGCTGACAACACGACCGGTGCCCCTTGTTTTAGCCCTGGTTGGCTTCACGCCCTCTCCCTTTGCCCTTTTTAAT
>JAQQSY010003656.1:0-12812 GCA_028646535.1 Procyon lotor
GGCACTGCAGAAAGGAGGAAAAGAAAAAGGAACATTTGCAGAATCTCCAGGCACTTCACAGTGTTATTTCACTCACGCCTCTTTAACCTACTCGAAAACTCACTCAAGGTCCAAAGGCTGAAAATACAAATAGAAAGCTTATGGGCTGGGATTTTACCCCGCATTACCCAACTCCAAATTCTGTGGGCATTTTCCTTTACCACGTTACTTTTTCTCTGCCAGACTGTCCTGAGGTACCAGACCTACACACAAAAGTGGACGAGGCCCTCCAACTGGTCAACATATCCCACCAGCAATACGCCCAGGTCCTCCAGATGGCCCAGCATCACCTAGAGGACACGGCATATCTGATGGAGAAGATGAGGGAGGAATGTGGCTGGGTAGCTGAACTGGCAAACCAGACTCCAGGACCTGAGAACATCTCCAATTCCACAAAGGTAACCGAGAGACCCCAGAACAGATACGGAGATTACGTGGGCATCCACTGGTTTTTTTCCTATTAATTCACGTCTTAAGTACATCTGCATTTGAAAACAAGCTGTGGGAGGATATTCATGTTTCCATTATGGCTGTATTCAGGCTGACTCGATGTAACGTGTGCATGGTTCTCAGAAACAAGAAACTCTAGAAAGAAAATCCACTTAAAATGCAAAATACTTTCTAATCCAGACATGGCCAGTTCTGCTTAGGGCTAGAGGGATGTACTCAACTGAGTCAAGCAAACTTGAAGAAACCTGACCAATGTAATTTTTGAGAGAAGACTTCCAGGTGAAGCAATGAGTTCAAATGCTGACCCTGATACCTAGCAGCTGAGTAAGTTTGGGAACGTTCCATAACCTTTCTAGGTCTCAGTTTTTGCCCCCGAAAAAAATGGAAATAATAATAGGATACCTTAAAATGGATGTCTGTAAAGCCATTAGCATAGGTTCCTTAAACAAAGCAAGAGCTTTGTAAATTCTAGCTCTCAATAGTTTTTGAAATAAAAAGCTGCTGACTTACCTTGAGAGTTAAAGATATTTGTCTACTAATATTCACATCAAAACATATTTCCATCTTAAGTGGCACTTATACCTGTCTCCCACCGTCAATCAAGAACTCTTGTTGCATAACATAAACAGTGACCGAATTTCTCTTCTAACCAAATGCCCCCACCCCCACAACACATACTACATTAACTTACAAATGTACCAGGCTAGTGACTCCTGATGAGTTCAGTTATCGACAGGTTCCTACAAGGTCTTAAGATACAAAAATCACCAGGCAGAGCAATTGAAGAAGCAGTATTTTATGCAGCGCATAATGTCAGTGCCTTACCCAGATCCCCGGAGATCCTTTTACCAACCTTGGCTGGTGCTGCTCACTGCTCTTCCTGGCCCCAGACCTTCTCCAAAAGGTGGCGAGACTCTTCATCATAGGAAACGTACTGAGGCTGCTGGAGGGGCGGGAGTAACTGGGTGAGGGGCGGTAAGGAGGGCATGTGATGCGATGAGCACTGCGTGTTATTTGCAACTGATGAATCAGGGAACTCTACCTCTGGAACTAATAATGCACTATATGTTAACCAATTGAATTTGAAAAAAAAAAAAGAGGGAGCTCCCTGCAGCGTCAAACTAAGGTCAGAGGTCACCTGAAACCACATCCTAGATTAGCTTCTCCCTCTTGTTTGTGTTGCTTGCCTAATCCCCACAAAAGTTTCACCTGAAGCCGCCCTTAATCAGTCACTTGCATCAGAGTCTCAGGCTCCGCTTCCAGGGAAGCGGACCTGTGACATTCTGTGCCCTAGGAGTTCTGTCTCAGACTGCCACGTTGTGGCCCATGTGTGATTTGACACATAGGTTTAAGAGTCATAACCAGCACATTAAACAAACAAAACAGAATAGAGCAGACTAGGACAGAAAATACGAAAGTGCATTGTACTTAATAAGTCATAGGCATATATCATGGAACTTCCATTTCCATTATGTGCATGTACATGTGTGTAAATGTGTATACGTATACGTAAGATGCGTGTTTTGAGTCATGATGTAAAATGTATTTGTAACTCTTGACCACAAACGGTTCTGAAAACCACTCTCCCATCCCTGCTAATTCTCTGATGCATTTCCTTCATTAGATAGATCATACCCTAGAGAGTAAAATGATTCAGTATATTTGATCATCCTCACAATACAGATCTTCAGCTAATGAGGAAAAAGGACTTGTCTTGAAGAATAAGATCTAAAGAAAAATTTGAACAGGGCTTTCAATCTTCAGAAAGTTACAGCCAAGAACTAATTGCTTTTATCTTCATCAGTATTTTCCACTCCATGCTTCAGTTTGCTTCTATTCTAGTGTCTCTGGGTAACACTAACAGATTTACCTGAAATTCTTTATATTGATAACAAAGGCGGTTCTGTACAAAAAGCTCCATATGAAATATAATTGTGGGTTTCAAGGATATATTATTCTAATAATCATTGTCACTAAAGAGCACTTATTATGCATCAGGCAATGTCCTAAGGTTTTTTTCATACACCAGATTGTGTGATACTTCAGTGATCCTACAAGGCACTGTTTTTCACTTTTTACAGATGAGGCACAGAGAAGTTAAACAACTTGTCTGAGGTCACACAGGTAGGAAGGCAGTAGAAATAGGATTCAAGCCCAAGCAGCACTTCTCCAGAGTTGCTGGACTTTACCACTTTGCTGAACTACCTGTAAAAGTTATTTTTCTCAAAACGGCTCTTATTTCATCATGTAACAGAAAGTACAAAGCCATAAAACAGCAAAGACTGGAGAGGAACACATAAGTTCCAGCTTATGTTTGGTGAAACATAAGGTGAAAAAAGTTATGCCCCTCAGGTTGTAGTTACACAGTGTTAGCTTTATAATTATTTACTAAATGAGACAAAAATGCTTTATGCAGTTTTTATGTGGGTCATAGTCACCAAAAGGAAAAGGGGGAAATCATTGTTAGCTATTCCTTTATAAACTAGAATTAAGAAATTATCAGTTTTTATTTGGCTTCTTAATATTTTCATTTAAGTTTTTTTTGATAAGGGGGTTATTTGAAAACATTTTCAAAGTAGTTCTCTTGAGGTTACATCAGCTTGCATGTCAGTACAGTTTCATTTAAATGATTAAAATCAAAGTATATGCACTTGAGAATTCATTAAGAGCAACCGCCATGACTTTCAGATGACTGGTTCTCACAAACACATGCCACCCAAAATTGTAATTTTCCTAGGAAAACTCAGTATAAAACTTGGTGCATCGCATTAATATTTGTGACACTGACAGCTGTGCTCACCAAGTATTCTGTCTGCTCACTCATCTTTTCTAGCTGCTCTTGTTGCAAAGTGGTGCCGTGTGGCAAGTTCTGGCCAAAGGAATGGGATCAAGACTGACCAGGGTTATTTCTAGACTGAGATAGTGCAGGGCCTATGTGTGCTGACCCACTCTCTGTCTCTGCCAAGGGCACAAAGAAAGCCAGGCATTCCTCAGGCTACAGCCATGAGATGACACGCCACTGTCAACCAGGGTCCCGAGCGGCGGAGGTTATACAGAGCCCCTGAAATGGACATGAAACGTGAGCAAGAAATAAATGTTTGCTGTATGAAGCCACGGGGATGTTGGGGCTACTTTGTTAGCTCAGCACCACCTAGCCCGTCCTGACTCATGTGCTGTTAAATTAATCCTGAATGTGCACTGGGGTTTAGTAATCTTTCACTGTGTAATCCTTCTTCTTAGGTGGTTCCAAATGTTCCTGAAGGCAATTTTTCCAAACAAGATGACACGATGATAGACATAAGCATTCTGTCTTCCCCCAACTTCACAATCAAGATCCCCGTTGAAGAAAGTGCTGAGAGTTCTAACTTCATTAGCTACATGCTGGAGAAAGCTGTGCAGCATTTTAAGAAACATCTTAAAACTTCGTAAGCAGAGTGACTGGTTAGAAATGCCTTGTTGATAGGAATAGATGATTCGAAAAAGGGAAAGACAACAAAACTAGTTTTTAAATATCTGGAAAACATGGGTGCCTCACTGGCTCGGTTGGAAGAGCTTTTGACTCTTCATCTTAGGGTCATGGGTTCAAGCCCTATATTGGGCATGGAGCCTACTTTAAAAAAATGAAATAAAATACCTAGAAACTATGTTCAACCTCATTAATCATCAAAGACATAAAAATTAAGACAAGATAGCATTGTGTGCCTATGAAATGTGTAAATTTAAAAACATACAAAATTGTGATAGAAGTGTAATGAAATGGGAATTCTTATATGTTATTGGAACACAAACTGTTTTTGCCTTTTTGAAAATGGCATTTTGAAAAACTATTTGATTATGCATGTCAAGAGCCATAAAACTTCTTTTCGCTATAACAATTCCATTTCTGGAATCAGTCCTAAGGAATAAATCTAAATTTGATTAAAAGTACCCCCCGCAGGGCCCTTGGGTAAGCTTAGTAGGTTGAGTTGACTCTTGATCTCAGTTCAGGTCTGGATCTAGGGTCGTAAGTTCAAGCCCCATGCTGGGCTCCATGCTGGCCATGGAGCCTACTTAAGAAAAACAAAAACATGGGGCGCCTGGGTGGCTCAGTCGTTAAGCGTCTGCCTTCAGCTCAGGCTATGATCCCGGGGTCCTGGGATCGAGCCCTGCATCGGGCTCCCTGCTCTTCGGGAAGCCTGCTTCTCCCACTACCATTTCCTCTGCTTGTGTTCCCTCTCTCGCTGTATTTCTCTCTCAAATAAATAAAATCTTTAAAAAAAAAAAAAAAAAGAAAAAGAAAAACAAAAACAAAAACAAAAACATTCTCCCCCCAAGCTCCAAAATCTGATTTGCAAAATTATTTAAAATAGTAAAATTTTTAAATAGCAAAATTTTAAAAACAATCATAATAATATCTAAGGACAACAAAATGGTTAAGTAGATTGTGGTTTAATATCTTCTGAATTAGTGGCACAATTAAAACTGTATGTAATGTTCTCTTTTGGTAATATGATCAATCTTAAATAATAATTAAATTTTAATTCTAAGTTATCATTCCTAAGGGATCTTGTTAGTAGGTCAAGGTATAATTAAGCTACATATTATATAATTTGCTGCCTGTCCCTTTACCTTTGAGTTTTGGAGAACTTTTCTTTTCGTTAGAGTAGTCAAACAATCAGTATCTTTAGCATCTACTAAGTGAAGGCACAGAACCGAGGTCCTGTGGGGGAGAAAATGATGAATTTGACAAGATTCTTTCCCAAATCAGCTTCCTCTACGGCGGAGTTGGAAGTGGTGGGGGTTTAAAAAGACATATATACAACAGTGGTGCAAGATGGCATATAGCCAGTCCCAAGGCGGGGAATTGAGGCGAGAACATTGGGCTTTCCAGAAAAGGAGAAACTATTCAGTCAGACATATTTCCTTTTTCTTCTTCCTTTCCCACTGGCCTTCTATCTCCATTCCTTTACTCTTTCCCTTTCCTCCTTCTCTCTCACCCTCTATTCTCTCTTCTTTTCTTTAAAAAAAAAATGGGTTTTCCATTATTTCGCTATATATTAATTTTTTTAAAAGCCCCAAGAGTGTTTATTCTATTACCCATTCTGAAATTTGTTCTAAGAAAAAATATACTGTCTGTAAATAATTTATTAATATTTTGATTTTTGCCGCTTTTTTTTTTAAAGGTAAGAAGACCTGATGCGTTCTATACCTGGCAAGTAGAATGACCTGTTAGGTACCTCTGAGACCTGAAAACCCCAAATGTATAAGATAATGTAGTAAATGTAATACAGGAAAGTATGTCAGTTACATATTATGAAGTACTGTTAGTTTTCTTATACTAAATGGAAGTTTAATAGCTATTCAAATTGAGTTAAAGTAAAATTCCTTTTTAAAAAAATCACATGTAGATATTATAGAATTCCATGGTAACTTAGTAGTTCTTTGTATATTAAATAAATATAAAATCACCAAGGTTCCTGTTTGCCGTCATTTCTACTACAAATATGCCACATTCTAATTAACAAAGGGTACTTCTTTCAATTTGCTTTTGAATTTACAATATAATAGTTGACTTTTGGGAAAAAAAAACTCTATAATTCATTCCTTCTGTATAGATTTTTTTTATTGTGGTAAAATATATAAAATAAATTGTATTGTCTTAACCATTTCTAAGTATACAGTTTGATAGAATTAAGTACATTCCCTTTATGGTGCAGCCATCACCCCCATCATTCTCAAGGACTTTTTTCATCTTCCTCAAATTAAACTCTAGAGCCATTAAACACTGACTCCCCATTTCTCTCTTCTCCCAGGTCCCTTGAGAGAACTGTTCTATTTTCTGCCTCTTCTAGGCACCTCACCGAAGTGGAATCATACAGCACTTGTTCTTTTGTGACTGGCTTATTTTAATTAGCAGAATGTCCTTAAGTTTTATCCATTTTGTAGCTTGTGTTGGAATTTCTTTTGAAGGTTAAAGACTATTCCAGTGTGTGTGTATCACATTTTATATATAAACTCATCCATCCATGGATACCTGGGTTGCCTCCACCTTTGGGCCATTGTGAATAACGCTGCCATGAACATGAGTGCACTTCATTGTTTCTTTTTAAAATTGACACAACAGGGCTCTCTTTGAATGAGGCCACACATATTTAATGGAAAACACAAGTTGTCTTTGGCTGACACTTATTTAACCTCATAATCTGAACCTTGGTGCAATATAATAATCAGAGGGTCTTTTGCCAGTACATGTCACTAAAAGTTACACTGGAAATATAATCAACCTTTCCAGTTATGAAAAGTAATATAATGAGAGAGGACTCAAAACTATTAAAGCATTTTCCACCCAGTCTTGAAATTGTATTTGACAGGAAGACTTGTCAGAGAAAGAGGGGTCAGAGACAGCCAGTTGAATATAATCCACTCCAAATGAAGATAAAGCCTCCCTTACCCAAATGGAGGGCCATAAAAAAAGACACTATTGATTGAATCTTGGATTCCTTAATGTGCAGAAGTCTCAAATAAATGCAGCTTATTCAACCATATATTTGATGTATTTGCCAGAGAAGGTGCCAAAAAGTAAGTTATAAAGGGATCCTATTTGATGGCCAATGAGCCACAGAAAACCTGCAGAGTGAGGAGCAGGAGGAGGCAGCTGGCAAGTGGAAAGCCATAGCCTTGAAAAGCCTCTGCACCCAGGCTCACCTGGATTCTAATCCCTGCTGCTATATTTCCTAGGTGTGTGTCTTCAGACGAGACCCTTAGCCTTTCTAAACCTCAGTATATTTACCTTAAGGTAATAAAAGGAATAGTTTTTGACTTATAGGGTAGTTGTGAGAACTACATTAAATGGCCCGTAATGAAAAGCATCAATAAATTGTAGTGTTGTTATTATCAAGTACTTGATTCAGAGTTGGCTCTCAAAAATGTTTCCTGTTTTCTTTTACTTAATTGGACCAATATTCTTGAGAGTTTGTTGTGTAAAGAAAAGATTTCTTATTTTATTTTAAAGATCAATTTACTGGGGCACCTGGGTGGCTCAGTCTGTTAAGCGTCTGCCTTCAGCTCAGGTCATGATCCCAGAGTCCTAGGAACAAAACCTGCATGCAGCTCCCTACTCAGAGCGGAGTCTGCCTCTCCCCTTACCTGTGCTCTCTCTCTTTTTGTCAAATAAATAAATAAATAAATAAATAAATAAATAAATAAATAAATATTTTAAAAAATCTTATTTAGTTATTTGAGAGAGAAAGCACAAGCAGGGGGAGGGGCAGAAGCAGACTCCGCACTGAGCAGTGAGCCAGATGTGGGGCTTGATGCCGGACTCAATCCCAGGATCCTGGGATCATGACCTAAGCCAAAGGCAGACACTTAACTGACTGAGCCACCCAGGTGCCCCAAGAAGAAGGTTTCTTTAGACCAATAATATTCTAATATTTTTGCTCTCAAACTTCCTAACAGGAATCTGAAAAAGTTATATATGCTCTTGCATGTAATTTTTCAACATAAGCTAAAAGAAGAGCAAATTTTATTTTCCCATGTATTGTACATATTAGCATTTTAAAAATGTAATGGTTTCATCTCTTTTTAAAATGTATCCAAGGGCGCCTGGGTGGCTCAGTGGGTTAAAACCTCTGCCTTCGGCTCAGGTCATGATCTCAGGGTCTTGGGATTGAGCCCCTGCATCGGGCTCTCTGCTCAGCGGGTAGCTTGCTTCCCCCCCCTCTCTGCTTACTTGTAATCTCTCTCTCTGTGTCAAATAAATAAATAAAATCTTTTAAAAAAATGTATCCAGTGGAATCTAAATATCATGGCAATTTGATACCCAGCATCATCCACTTGAAGATACAAACTGTTCTTTAACAGTGAGAAATCTTATTTCTTCCCATTTTCTCCTTAAATTCTGATTTTCATTCTCCTTTTCTCAGAGAATTTTATTTTAATGTAATATATTCTTATGCTTAAGCAACTTTTGTTAAAAAAATGTATTCATTTAGTAGAGAAAGAGAGAGCAAGAGAGAAAGAATGAGTGTGAGGAGGGGCAGAGGGAGAAGCAGACTCCCTGCTGAGCAAGGAGCCTGATGTGGGGCTGGCCCTTGGCTTGGGATCATGACCTGAGCTGAAGACAGACACTTAACCAACTGAGCCACCCAGGTGCCCTATGTTTAAGCACTTTTTAATTGATCAATAAAATGTTAGCATTTTTAGATTTTAAAAATTAAAAATCTCCCCAGACACAAAAAAATCTAGGTATCAAATATTCATTCTCAATTGAGTTAGTGCCTGTAATTATTATTTGTACATATTGATCAAAATCATATAAATACATTATAAATTTCTATGACCACTAAACATATAAAAATAAAATTTTTAACAGAAACAGACATCTAAATGAGAAGGAAGATCTTTTCCCCCTAATAAGTTAATGTATCATTGATAAAATTCTTTCCTAGAATAAGATTCAGCACCCATATTACCCCTATTTTTAATTTTTCTAAAAGATCTTATTTATTTATTTGATAGAGAGATCACAAGTAGGCAGAGAGGCAGGTAGAGAGAGAGGGGGACGCAGGCTCCCCGCTGAGCATAGAGCCCTATGTGGGGCTCGATCCCAGGACCCTGAGATCATGACCTGAGCTGAAGGCAGAGGCTTTAACCCACTGAGCCACCCAGGTGCCCCTCTATTTTTTATTTTTATACATGCAAGTGCTAGGGAACATGCCGACATGAATCCACTGGAGTTTGGAATGCTATTTCCCTCAGGGAGGTCTTGCTTAGTGATGGGACCTAAAGTAGTTCCTCTGTACACTGAGTAATGTATAGAATTGTTGAATCACTATATTGTAAACCTGAAACTAATGTAACATGGTATGTTAATTATACTGGAATTAAAATTTTAACTAAAAAAGTTATTAAATAAATAAAGTAGTTCCTCTGTACCTTCAGTAGCCCTTTACTGGGTTATGTAACTCTCATAACACTTGTCATTATCTTGCCCATGTCTTGTTTGGGAATATATGCATTGTTTATCTCTGCTAGAACATCAATTTCTGTGAGAGGGACCTTGTCTACCTTGCTCCCTGCTGACATGCAGTAGGCACTAGGATATAAATTCTTGGATGAATGAATAAACATACGCTCTTCTGAGAGGATCATTCATTTATGGAGCAGCCTCTGAGAAAGGAACTATTCGTTCTCTATCATCATCAAGCCAATATCCTCCAAGTACCCCAGTGGAAGAGGACTCTCCACACGGGCAGGGGGCTTACTCCTATGTCTTGAGGTTCTCCTGGTGGTACAACTGATGTTCAGCTGGAACAATTAAACTCGACTCAAAATAACAAAAGAAAACGCAAGACAAAGGGTAACATACAACTGGAAAATCTGGGGTATCTTCAGCCTGGGATCCTTCCCATGGTTGGAGATTATGGAGACACTTTTCAGCAGCCGTGGGGTTGGAGGAATACTTACATTTAACGATCTTCCCGCACACATGCTAAAGCCCAGCAATATGCAGGACAATCCTGTCCAGCAAAGAACTCTGCATTTTCTGGCAAACCCAGGGCTGTGCTTCCACATGGCATCTTAGCTTCTTATACCCAGGAGCACTCTCAAGCTGGAGCAGGCAATGTGAGTCTCCATTCTTCCCCTAAAGTCTGTTTTCTGAGTTCAGGTTTTCTGACTAGCACATCTCTTCCCCAATGCCCATCAAAAAGAATGCCCACTGCCTCTGGAGCTACCCACCCTGTCCAAACAATACAACACAACACGACACAGGAGGGCTGTCTTTCCTAACAGACAGGTGACTCTTTAAAACTATTATTACACTGGAATGGGGTAGGGGAGGGAAGGTGCTACAAGAGGGGGAAATGAATCTATGCTGACCTAGGAAAGGCCAGCCTAGTACTGTGATGGATGAAATAGACTTAAAATAGCCGCTGTTCTTTTTTTTTTTTTTTTTTAAGATTTTATTTATTTATTTGACAGAGAGAGAGAGATCACAAGTAGGCAGAGAGGCAGGCGGAGAGCGAGGAGGAAGCAGGCTCCGCAGGCTCCCCGCTGAGCAGAGACCCCCCCCCATGTGGGGCTCGATCCCAGGACCCTGAGATCATGACCTGAGCCGAAGGCAGAGGATTTAACCCACTGAGCCACCCAGGGGCCCCAAAATAGCTGCTGCTGTTCTGTAACCCAATGCTTTTCAGTTTACTGTGGCCTTGTGAGCACTCATACAACCAAAGGGCAAGAACATGGACTTTCCAACTATGAGCCTTGTGAAATGTTCCCCAAAACACTCCCTCAGTCCGTTCATAGTATTTTTCTCCCTCCAATTAAGCCAAATGCCCAGGCATTTTGTAAGTTGTCTTTGAGAATTGATTTAATTTTTATAGGCTTTGTGTCACATAAAGGAATGCAGCATTGTCTTTGTTGAGATTAGGCAGAGCTGCAGATGAAAGATATTTGTCTCTTCCTAGAATTTGTGTTACAAAAGTTTTAACTTTGAGGTTGAGATGTGCATGTTAGCCGAAAGATTCCAGAATCTTGCACAAATTCACTTCAGGTAACCCGAAACAAAGGTTGACTTTAATGAACAGGAAGAAATAGTGTTTGTTTCAGAGTCGACATCTTATTCTTTAGGATCCCAGACCTATCAGCAAGAAATAAACTAACCATCTACTATGTGCTCAATAAATAGTTGTTGATTCAAAAGACTGCTTGTTGCATGTACATGCATTAGTACATTTCATTTTATTAAAGATTTTATTTATTTAGATATACGTTTTTTGAAAGGGAGTGTGTGGGGACGGACAGTGGGAAGGTGAGACAATCTCAAGCAGGCTCCATGCTCAGCTCAGAGCTCACAACGGGGAGATCATGACCTGGGCCCAAACCAAGAGTTAGAGGCTTAACCAATTGAATCACCCAGATTTAATTCAATTAAAGATTTTATTTTTAATTAATCTCTACACCTAACATGGGGCTGGAACCTACAATCCCTAGATCAAGAGTTCTATGGTCTATACTGACTGAGCCAGCCAGACGCGGGTAGTACGTTTTAATTAAACTCATTATCATAGCTCTTATTCACCAGTTCTTACATTATAAACATTTCACAGTAAGTGAAAAGTTTAGTATTAAAAACTTGAAAGTGGGGGAGCCTGGGTGGATCAGTTAACAACCCACTGCCTTAGGCTCAGGTCATGATCCCGGGGTCCTAGGATCGAGCCCCTAATCGGGCTCTCTGCTCAGGAGGGAGCCTGATTCCCCTCCCTTCTCCTCTCTGGCTGCCTCTCTGCCTACTTGTGATCTCTCCATCTCTGCCAAACAAACAAACTGAATGAATGAATGAATGAATGAACGAACAAATAAACAAACAAACAAACAAATAAATAAAATAACCTTAAAAAAAAAATGGGTTTGTAAACGCCACAGCCCCAAGGCACGCGCCCAGCCCAACCAGTGACTCTGCGCGCTCCTGGGACGCCCGAGGGTCGCGCGCGGGCCGACGTCAGCGGACAGGAAGGGGCGGAGCCACCGCCGCGGTGGCGGGAAAAGAGGCGCGCGGAAAGGCACTCGCGCCCGAGCCCGCCGCCAGCAACCGTCCACGTCCAGGGCCCGCAGCCGAGTCCGCGCCATGCCCGCCCCTGGCTCCGAGCTGCAGCGCCCGCCGTCGCCGTCGCCGCCGCCGCCGCCGCACGCCGCGCAGAAACCGGGCGCGGAGCCGCAGCCGGCACCCCACGGAGAGCTGCAGTACCTGGGGCAGATCGAGCAGATCCTGCGCTGCGGGGTCCGGAAGGATGACCGCACCGGCACGGGCACGCTGTCAGTGTTCGGCATGCAGGCGCGCTACAGCCTGAGAGGTGACCCCCGCGCGCTCCGGGCGAGGGAGCGTGCGCCCGGGTGGGCGCCGAGCGGCCGCTGGGGACGGGGAGGCGCGCCTGAGAATGGCTGAGCTTTGCCATCAACCTTTGGTCCTAACCTCGACCTTGGGAGCTCCATAGCCCCGCTTTGCAGACGCCAAAAGAGAGGCTCGGGTTAGAGAAATGATTTGCGTAACGTCACGCGGACAGGAGTGACAGAAGTGGGAGGTGAAACCAGGTCCTTTGGCTCCGAGTCCTGCGCTCACCTGGTCGTGCTGTCTGCCCCAGAGAGGAGTGTTTTGGTGGTGGTGTTTGCCTCATACTAGAGGGTGGGAGAGGATCTGCCTGGGCTTGACCTCGGACTTGGCTAGAGGTTCCCCTTTTTTGCTCCTCCTCTTCTCTCCACGGCGTGGGCGGTTTGGCAAAGTTTTTAAAAATTAGAGCGAAGGAATAAGGGCGGGTCAACGGCCGCGGGAAGAGAGCGCGGAC
>JAQQSY010003657.1:0-12809 GCA_028646535.1 Procyon lotor
CCCCCCCAGCAGCCCTCGGGGCCCCCCCAGCCCCCCATCCCCACCCCCTCCAGCAGCCCTCGGTGTGTTTCCCAGAGTTAAGAGTCTCTTACTGTTTGTATCCCTCTCTGATTCCATCTTATTTTGTTTTTCCTTCCTTTCCCCTGTGTCCATCTGTTTTATTTCTTAAACTCCACATATGAGTGAAATCATATGATAATTGTCTTTCTCTGATTGACTTATTTTGCTCAGTAAAATACCCTCCAGTTCCATCCACGTCATTGTAAATGGCCAGATTTCATTGTTGACGGCTGCGTGATATTCCGTTGTATATACAGACCACCTCGTCGTTATCCATTCACCCACCGATGGACGTCTGGGCTCCTTCCACAGTTTGGCTACTGACAATAGTCACCAGCAATCTCTGGGCACATTCTCCCGTCACTGGGCAAGGGCCGGAGCTCCCAGAGGGGCAGGATGAGAGGACCACGTGCAAAGAGGGGTTAGGGTCCGCACCTGGTGTGGGAGGCAGGACAGGGGAGCCCCACTCAGCCCAGAGACCTCAGCTAACTGGGTGTCACAAAGGGAGCCCCTGTTGCCCCTTGATGAAGGGAATGCTCCACAGAAGCGTGCACTTCGGACGAGGAGCCTTGAGTGGCAACCAGCCGGTACCACCTCCCCACAGCCCGGGCCGCACCGAGCCAGGGAGGGGGCAGGGCTCTGCCCAGGGCCAGAGCATCAGTAAAACGTAGGAATCTGACAGCATGCAACCCAACCGAAATAATGTGAGATGCAAAGAAAGGCTTAGTGTAATTTTGGACACACTTGAGATATTAAGCACTTAAAAACAGAATACAGTGTGGAGCTGTACTTGAGGCACCTTCGTAGGGCAGTGAGGGGGACTCCGCATTGCGAGGGCTCAGCCAGGGGGCAGACATGGCAAACACTGATTTGTCATTTATTTGTACTTTTTATTTTTATTATATTTGCTTTCTGACTGAGATTAATCTGGAGGATTCTGCTTTGAAAAGGAAAGCATTTGTGAAAATTGCAGGAAGGACATGGGCCTTTGGGGCTGTCCTGGGAAAGGCCTTCGAGTGTGGGTGCACATGGGACCCCCTCCCCCAGCAATGGCTGGCAGAAGGGAGGCCGAGGTCAGTTAGGAGAGCCCGAGGGACAGCTTGCCTTGCAACTATTACCAAAGGTTGACATGTGACCAGAAAGAACAGGGAGGGAGGGAGATAGAGGGGAAGAGGGAGGGGGAGATGGAGAGGGAGGGAGGGAGGGGAAGGAGGAGGGAGAGGGAGGGAGAGGCAGAGAGAGGGAGGGAGAGGCAGGAAGAGGGAGGGAGAGGGAAGGAGGACAGAGGGACAGGAAGACGGAGGGGAGAGGCCAGTGGTGGTGCTTTGATCTGACCCTCCAGACGCAGGGGAACCAACATGGGAGCCTGGCCCTGAGCGGCAGGTGCCCCGTTGCCCTCCCCCTTGCCCTCCCCCCAGAACCCCCCACCTACGTCATCTCGGGAAAGGAAAGCACACACTTGAGGTCAGCAAACCCCTGCTGGGCTCGGAGGCCCACTGCTGCGGAGGGGGCTGCTGGGAGCCACGAAGAGGCCTTCCAGGGCGCGGCTGAAACCCCTGCTGCCCCCGAGGGGAGGGGCCGAGTGGCCCGGAGCAGGAGCACGCGAGTTGTCTAGCAGGTGTGATCTTGCCAGAGAAGCAGGTGCCCGCAGTGCGTGGCCCCCCGCACCCCCCACGCCCCGGTAGGAGAGCGGCTGGATGTAAGGGGGGGCACCATCTGCGCGCGGTCACAGAGCCGAGCACAGGGCCACCACGGGCAGGAGAGCGCAGCGCCGACGCGCCCCCTTCCTGGCTCCGGGGCTCCGGCTACACGCGTCGTAAATTGGCGAGGGACCCCGGTGACACGGACGCTGCTTCATCGCCGCGGCCAGGACTCAGTCACCAGGGACGCCGCCGCCGGGGGTAAGGTCGCCGAGGCTCCTTTGGTGTCATCCCACCGGAGATGTTACGGCCGCTCGCCCCTGAAGCAAGAGGAGCCAACTGATGAAACGGGGGCGGGCTTGGGGAGAGCCGAGATGATCCATCAACTCACCTGCGGAGGAAGGAGCGGGAGAAACAGTATTGATTTCTCTTACAAGCCAGTGCACAGATTGTCAGACAAAAGAATAGAGATGTCAAGCCCCAGATCGTCCGATCGCGAAGGCGGAACCAAAGCCAAGGCAGCGGCCCCGCACGTTTCCAGCTGCCCTAAGGGCGGGATCAGCCCGGGCAGGGCTAGGAGATAAACCTGGCATCGTGGGGAAATGCGGCCAGCAGGCCCGAGCAAGGGGGCCTCCGTGGTCCCCGTGGTCCCCGGGCGGTCACCTGTCGCCTTGGAAGCTGCACGGGCTGCTCCCGGCCCTGGGGTCGCGGGAGGGTCGCTTGCTCAGTCGGAAGACCGCAAAGCTGATGGACAGTTTAGGTCCCAAAGAGAATCCACCGGAACACGCTTTCATCCCTCACCGCACAAAACCAAATCTGAACGGATCGTGAAGGTTCCCCGTCTCGTCCGACCCAGGCTGAGTGGCTCCAACACCCCAGAGCACAAGCACTGAGAGTTTAATTGGCTGACGCACCCCATTAATGCCCAGCTCGGGGGCGACCGAGCACACAGGGGGAGCCTGGGCTGACGCGAAAGGGGTGTATTTATCAATTCCATTTTTGGATATCTGGCTCGCACAGCCTTCTCTTTAGTCTCCACCTGCTGCTCAAGCTCTTCCCCACGTCGATCCGTCTCTTTCCCCTAGAGAGCCCTGAGTGGGCCTGACCCCCGGCTGGGGTGCAGTCCGAGAGGCACCCCCATTCAGAGCACAGCGTTGGGAAGCCCCACCGAAGGTTCGGAAGGACGCTGGGGACCCAGGGAGAGTCTCCTTGTGTTTTGTGTTTATTGTTTTACTCAGGCTTGGCGAACAAGTTGAGTCCCACAGTCTTGTTTCCATTCAAGGTTTCCAATTAATAAAGAGTTAGAATAAAGCACAGGTGTCTCTACTTACAAAAGCCTCTGAAAGCAGAGGGTGACACGTACTTTGTTGTTAATCATGGCGAAGTGGTCGCTTTTCCCATGTGCCCAAGGTGGGCCTTTCTGGAAGTTTCTAAAACACCCATGCTATGGACTGAATGTCTGTGCGTCCCCCGGTCCAGGTGTCGGAGTGCTAACCCCACTGAGCTGCTGTCGGGCTGGGTTTGGGGGACGATGCGGTCATGAGCTTGGAGCTCCGTAAGTGGGAAGCCAGACCAGCCCGTGCTGTCCTCTCTGCCCGCCGCTCGGGGACTCAGAGACACCGGCGGTCTGCAGCCCAGAAGCAGGTCCACACAGACCCCCGATCTGCTGGCACCACAGTGACCGTGACACAGAACACTCGACTGTCAGTGACCCTCGGCCGGGTCCCTGAGTGGCAAGCATGGGTGAACCGTCTGCCTCCCCCCCCCCGTGTCCCAAGTCCCCCGAGAAACGGTTCCACCCACAGGCAGGAAATGTGCTCGGCGTCTTACGTTGACGGGGGTGACAGAGGGGCCCAGGTTCACGGGTGGCCAGCTCGGCAGGGGCCAGCTCGGTGGTCCTGGGGGGGCTGCACTCAGCTTGGGAGGAACACGGAGGGTCGGGGAAATCCCACACTGCCCAGCCCTGAGCCGCGGCCTCCCTGGAACAGCCTCCCGGCGGGCGGGCAGACCGCCCAGCGCCCCGCTGAGGCTCTGGGGTGAGGTCCCCACCCAGCTCACTGTCGCTCACTGCGACACCTGCACTCTGCAAAGGGCTCGGTGGTTTGGACCACGTGCTGCTTTCCAGCGCTCTGAGCATCTCTGTGGCCCGGCCCAGGGACGTCCCCCTCCTCCCCCGCTGTCTCCTCCCCAGGAGCAGGCTGGGCATCTCTTGGAAGTGGGGGCCCCTTAGGAGAGGAAAAGCATTGTGGCTGACAATGGAAACAAAGTAGAATCTTATCGCATGGACAATATTCCATGACCTGGTTTGCAGCGAGGAATAAATGAGCTCAAAATCAGACAGTGCACTGAAGATGTCACGGCAATGTTATGACCGTTGAGGAAAACGGTGATGCAGAGACTCACAGGACACTGACCCAGGCCTGTGCCTCCGAGATGAGAGCAGGCAGGGCCACCTGCGCAGAGAGGACGCGGGCACAGCAGAGCTCGGCACGTCCCCACACTGCCCTCCCGGGACCGAGCCTTTCCCTAGGTCTGGGTGTTGCAGACACCCTCCGTCCCCAGAGGGAGGTCCCCAACCGTCTGCAGAGGCCACACAGAGTCGCAGCACCACCTGCGCCCATGGTCCCGGGAGCCTGTCGTCTGCCCGAGCGCAGGGAGCTCCTCGGACCGGCCGGTGCAAAAGGGTCACTCCCGTCGAGTCATTATTCAAGATTTGGTGTCCTGGAGATTTCACTCAAACACGGCACATGTGTGTTCACATATTACATTTGTGTTAGTTTTGTCACTAGCATATGGATCATAGTGGCTCTTTTTTAAAATAGATCATTCATTAAAACCACCACATCTGTCAAATAACGACCATACGCATCTCCTCCGAGTTTTACTCTGCAGTTTCCCTGTTGGATCGCTCCCTCCCGCTCCTCCCTCCCTACCCCCAGACCATCAGCAATCTGCTTCCTGCCTCTAGAGACTTCTGTTACCTGCAAGTAGCCACAGACTTACAGCTAGTGTGTAAATTGTTCTTTAAATAGGACAATGTGTGACGGATCGGTCTTTGCCTGGCTTTTTCCATCATACTTTTGAGATTCATCCCTGTTGTCAAGCATCTCGATTGTTGGTTTTTCCTTTTTTTTTTTTTTTTTTTTTTTAAATTTCTCTTTAAATCCTAGTTAGCTAGCGTGCAGTGTTCTACTAGTTTCGGGTGTGCAGTATAGTGATTACACATTCCGTGGGTCCCCCGGTGCTCATCACAGGTGCAGTCTTTAAGAGTTGATCTTTCCCCTAAACATCACTAAGTACGTTTCCAATGAAAAGATACACCAAGGTTTATCTGTCCGTGCTTTGATGGCAGTTGGGCTCGGGTCTGCTTATTACCTATTACAGACAATTGCTGTGAACATTTGTGTTCACGCCTTTGTGATAAAATATGGGATCCCATCTCTGGGGTAGGTACATAGCAGGGAATGGCTGAATCATCTGAGTTTATTTGTCCATGAGCATATATTCAGTTTCAGGTGGGGTTTTTCTTAGTGTTTTTTTTTTTTTAATCATGACCAAGCATTTAAATCAATGGGAAAAAAACTTTCTTCACTTATTTTATGAATGAGTAACTATACGTCATGTAGGATGAAAAGGAAGTTTGTATATCATGTCAGACCTTTAAGGAAATTTCACCTGGCTGGTAGAAAACAAAAAAGATAAGCTGATTTAAATTTCAGCGAAAGCACAAATAACCGGATTGTGGCCAATAACTCCGTATTAGGAGTCCCATCACGTCCGCCTTCTGCTACATGCAAGACACATTTATTCGAAGCACTAGAGCACCTGCGAACATTTGTTTCTCTTTCTCTGGTCTTTCCTGATGCGATGTTATTGCGTTTTCCTTTCAAGGACAGGATGTGGCTGCTCACGTTAAAAGTGTGCCTTGGACAGGAGTGTCTAGGGACACGATTGCCTGCTGGCCACTTGGAGTTGAGGCGTGGCTTGTGGTCAAGACAGAGACACAGGCTGCCAGTGGAGTAGGTCGGCAGGAAAGAGGGAAATTATGTATGAAGTGAGTGTGAAATGTGCAGCAGGACGAGGCAGGACTGCCCTGGACGGCTGGGCAGGTGCGACCCTCACACCATCCTGGGATCCTCCCGTGCTTTTGCGCATCATTGCACTACCCACCTGTATATTCTATTTGGAAATGTTTTTATAATTTTGCAATAACCCTTTGCCATCAATAAATTCAAAAAAAATGCATTAAGGGATGTTAAATACAAAACAAATAATACAAGAACCTATACCAGCGTTTCCCAGCGTGTGTGCCGTGGTGTAAATGTAAACCTGGGCACTCGCCCCTCTCAGTCATGGTCATCTGCCGGCTGCGTGCGGGTACCTTGATGTGCCCTCACTGGGCACGTCCTCCGTGTCGCCTAAGCTTGGCCATCTTATCGTGGGCTGCTTTGCCATTAATTAGTCTTCTATGGTGAATCCTCTGTTCAAATTTTGTCCATTTTTAATTGGATTGCTCATTTTCATTTCACAGAGTTTTGAGAGTTATTTATATATTCTGGAGACAAGTCCTTTGTCAATATAAGATTAGCATTTTTCCCCAGTCGGGGCTTGTCTTTTCATTATCCTATCAGTATCTTTCAAAGAACAGAAGTTTTCAGTTTTGTGAAGTCACATTTATCAAATTTTTACTTTTATAGACCATGCTTTTGATGTCATATTTAGGAAATCTTTGCCTAACTCAAAGTCACAAAGATTTTCTCCTATGATTCCTTCTGAAATTTTTCATAGTCTTGAGCTTTATATTTCCGTCTCTGACCCATTTCCCTGTGATGTATAGATCAAAGTTCATGTTTTGCATGTGGATATCCAATTGTTCCACTACCATTTCTTAAGAAGGCGACCCTTTCTCTGCTAAATTCTTTGTGTGGAAAGCTGGCTCTTCATGCGTGCATGCAGTGGTCGTTTCCTGGACTCTGTTCTATTGATCTTGTCTAATTTGCTGCCAATCACACTCTTTGGATTATGGCAGCTTTCGGTCATGAAAGAAGATAATGTTAGTCCCCCAACTTAGTTTTTCACGTTTAAAGTTGTTTCGGCAAGTTAAAGCCTTTTTGCGATTGCGAATTAATTTTGGAGTAAGTTTGTCACTTTGTTCAAAAATGAAAGCCTGCTGCTGTTCCTTGGGATAGCACAAGCAGATCATTTTGGGAACAAATTAGCAGTTGGATCCTCGGATCTGTGACCCATTTGTTTAGGTTATTCCTTAGTTTCTCTTCGAAATGTTTTAATTTTTAGTATATGAGTCTCGCAGATCTGGGTCGGGTGCGATTATAAATAGTAAGTTTTAATTTTAATTTCCAATAGTTTATTGCAAGTATACAGAAAAATGATGGATATTTGTATGTGGACATTGTATCCCGCCATCTCATAAACTCACGAGTTTATGTAGCATTTTTGTACAGTCCGTAAGATTTCTTACACAGATGATGATGTCATCTGACAATAAAAGCAGTGTTACTTCACCACTGCCACCATTTCCAATCTGGATAATTTTACCTGCTTTGTCTTGTGTTGTCACTCACGACAGTGGCTAACCCAGGCGGTACGACGTCTCTGTCAGGTTTTGTCATCAGCATAAGTCTGGCCTCACAGAACAAACTGAAATGTATTTCCTCCTCTTCAATTTCCTGTAAGACTTACTGTAGACTTGGTATCATTTCCTCCTTAAATCTTGGGGGAGAATATGAGTATGAAGCCATCTGGATAAGGAATTTACTTTTTTTAGGGCTCTTCAGGTTATCTATTTTTTTTATTTGTAAGAGTCATAGTGGTATGATCCTTTATTAGAGAGAGAGAGAGAGAATCTCAAGGAACCTCCACACCCACTGCAGAGCCTCACGTGGGGCTTGATCTCCCAACCGTGAGGTCACGATCTGCATGGAAATCAAGAGTCCGATCCTTAACCGACTGAGCCGCCCAGGCACCCCTTCGGGTTATCTCTTCTTGAATGAGATTTGGTGGTTTTGACTTTCAAGATCTTTTCCCATTTCATTCAAGTGGGAAAATTTATTGGAAGAAATTGTTTTATAATATTCCCTTCTCGTTCTGTTAGTATCTGTAGGACCTATATTGACGTGATCTTTCTTGTCCTGATATTAAACATAGTCTGTCTTCTCTCTTTTTTTCCTAAGCAATCTGGCAAAAATGTATCAATTTTATTGATCTTCTTGGTTTCATTTAAATTTCTCTATTGCTTTTCTGGGTTTTTTTTATTACATTTATTGTCTCTACATGTTATTTCCCTTTTCTACTTATTTTTGATTTAACTTGGTCTTTAACTTGCTCATCTTCTTCCAGTTTCTTACCACAAAGGCTGATCTCGTTGATTTGAGACCTTTTCTTTTCCCATATAAGCCTCTAATGCTATACATATGCAGGTAGTACTACTTTTGCTTCAGCTCACAAATTTTGACATGCTGCCTTTCCACTTTCTTGCAGTACAAGATATTCCTGAATTCCCTTTGATTTCTTCTTTAGCCTCTAGGCTATGTCAGAAATGTGTCAATTACTTCCTAAATATTTGGGGATTTTCAAGAGTTAATTCTGCTATAAGTTTCTAATTTCATTACATTGTGGACAAAGAAGATTTTTTTGTATGACTAGAAATATGTTTAATTATCGAGACTTGCTTTATGTCTCAGAGTACGGTCTGCCTTGGTAAATCTCTGGTGTGCTTCAGAAGAATGTGTACCCTGCTATCGTTTTGTGGAGAGCTAGGTAAATGTAAACTAAATAAGTTAGATGAAAGTATTTCTCAAGTCTTCCACATCCTCACAGACAATCTGTCTGCTGGCACTACCAGTTATTTACACAGAGACGCTGAAACCGTTGTCTGTATTTGCTGACTTTTCACTTGTTCTTTCAGTTCTATTAACTTTTGCTTCATGTGTTTTAAACCGTTACTACATGCCACTGGCTGAGGATCGTCATGTCCATTTGATGAATTGCTCCCTCTTATCATTACGAAGTATTAATGTTCTTTGCTCTGATCTACTTTATCTGATGTACGACAGTCACAGCAGCATCACTAATTTTTCTAAATGATTATTGCGGTACATATTTTACATACTTTAACTTTTGATCTGTATGTGTCTTGATATTTAAAATGGTTTCTTCTAGGGAGCACGGACTTGAGTGTTTCTTTTTTATCCAATCATACAAACATTGCATTTTAATTGGGTTATTTAGACCATTTACATTTACTATGATGATTCATGTCATTAAGTTTAAGTCTATCCTCTTCAGCTTGGTTTCTTTTTGTCCCATCTATGTTCCTTCTCATCTCTTTTAATTCCATCTTTTGGATTCATCAAAACTTGTAATGACCAATTTTACCTCCCCATTTGCTTAGTAGCTATATCTTTTAGTATTTAGTTTAGGTTTTGGGTCTGGTCAATGGGCTTTCAGTATATAGTTTGCTTTATTAAAGTCTACCTTCAGATTATATTATATCACTCACTGAATAATATAAGAATCTTAGAGTAGTACACTTTCATTTACTTTCATTTCATGTACTTTGTTCTATTATTTCATGTATTTGACTCATATACATAATCCACAGACATCACCATTACTTTGTCTTACATAAATGATCATTTTTTTCAAGATATTTAAATGATAAAAAAAATCTTATACATTTACTAATATAGGTACCATGTCCCTTTGGCCCTATTTACCCTTTTTGTAGATACATATTGCCAGCTGATATCATTTTCTACTGTTGAAAGGACTTTAACTTTTTTTTTTCATTTCAAGGCTCCTGATGACACCTTTTATATCCAAAACGTTATTTCACTTTTATTTTGAAAGACATTTTTACTTGGTATAGAACTCTAGATTGATTTATTTTTCTTCAGAATTTTAAAGATGTTGCTTCATTGTCTTCCTTTTTTTTAATAGGATACCAACCATGTGATTTTCCCTTTTTGGGTGTTGAACAGTTCTGTATTGCTAAAAATACTCTTGGACTTTGCTCTGGGACCATATTAAATTCCTTTGACATCATGAAACAAAAGTTTCATACTTTTAGGCCTTCTTTCAAGTTACGTAAAGCAGGACCGAAGCATCCCCCACTGGTGGGAGCATACAACACTGAGTCTTTACTCCCTGTCCTGTGAAATTGGGTTTTGCTCTCTGCCTGGTGGAAACATCCCATACCTCAAGGTCTCTGTCCCCTCTAACTCTCTCAGCACTTTTCATCTAGTCCTCAATAATATCCTTACACACGTCCATGTACATTATCATTATTCTGCTTACTATCGTGACTCAGGGGTGACTTTCACTATCTGCACAGTTCTGTCTCTCTCTCTCTCCTTCTCCCTCCATCTCCCCATCTTTCCCTTCTTTTCTCCCTCTGACTCTCCCCCCAACTTTCCCTCTTTCTGTCTCTCATTATCATCCATCCATCTATCTAACTATCTATCTATCATCTATCTCTCTGATACCCTGTCCTTCAATCTCTAGATGCTAAACCCATCTCCATCCCCTCAGCCTGGCAAGTCTAATGAGCTGTGCCTTGTCCCCCTCCAGGTGCCACACAAGAGGAACTGCCCGTATAGCAAGCAAAGGCAATCACTGGGCTCCCTCATCTGTTTCTCATATCCCAGGGACAGTGTTCTTCACTGTGCTTTGAAAACATCTATTTCATATATTTTGTCTGCTTTTTTTTTTTCCAGACGTAGGAGTAGATCTAGTTTATGTCATTCTCACTTGGCAGGAAGTAGGAGCCTCCCTTCCCTTATCTAAAAAAATAAATGTTTTACTTTAAAATTATTTTAGACTAACAGAAAATCATGACGATAACACAGAGTCTCCTATGCCTCATACCTAGGTTCTCATATCAAGAGCATCATACGTTAGCATAGTACATTAGTCTTCACTAATGAACCGATATTGACACACTGTTACTAACTAAACTCCATGCTTTATCTAGATTTCCTATTCTTTAAACAATGACTTTTTTACTGTTCCAGGATCCCTTTAGGATGCCAGTATACATTTAGTTGTCGTATAGTTGTCTATCCTCAGGTTCCTCTAATTCTTGTGATGGTTTCTCAAACTATCCTTGTTTTTATGACCTTGACAGTCTTGAGGAGTCCTTGGCACATACCTTATGGATTGCCTTGCTATTAGGCTCTGTTTTGGGTTTTGGGTTTTCATAACTAAACTGGGGTTATGTATTTTGGGAGGAAAGAC
The DNA here is from genome assembly GCA_028646535.1 of Procyon lotor. Taxonomy (NCBI): domain Eukaryota; kingdom Metazoa; phylum Chordata; class Mammalia; order Carnivora; family Procyonidae; genus Procyon; species Procyon lotor. The sequence goes on from JAQQSY010003657.1 coordinate 10,956, forward strand.
CGCAAAGGAAAGTGGCCATTTCTGCCAATTGCATCAAACAAGCACAGACTCACATAGCTTATCGCTGCTGCTGTTGACTTTGACCATCCAGCTGAAGTGGTGTTTGTGCAATACCCGCACTGTAAAGTTTCTTCATTTTCCTCTTTCCATAACTCAGTCTGTAGAACCAGGTCACCACACACTGCCCACACTTGACGAGTGGCGGTTGCGCTTCACCTTATGAGGGAAAGTGGCTACAATTCTTCCGCATTGAGATTTATCTCTTCTCCCATTATTTGTTTATTGATGTAATCATTTACTTATATCGATATAGACTCATGGATATTTACTTTGTACTTCGAGTTATAATGCAATACTACTTTATTGTATTACTCGAAATGTTCCAGTTTGTCCACTGGGGGCTCATTCAGTTGGTTCTGATGTCTCTTTGACGCATTCTCATCATGGCAGGGTTGGAGTTTAAGGAATGCATGTGTTTTTTAGTGCTTCCTTACTTTCTAGGACTACAAGATGCTTCAGGCCAATCTTGTATATTCTGTGCCATAGTTCATGAATCAGCTGCTTCTCCAAGAAGCTGTGGTTCCTTTTATTGGAGAACTGTATTATAAACAAAGATCTGGGCTTGGGTTGTGCTCACTGCTCCTGGATTACCCTTGCTTCTAGGCCCTCTCAACTGACAGAAAAGGAAATTTGCTGGCATGTACTAACCTGTTTGTGTACACAGATCATTAAAGGCTTCTACATGTGACCATACATATCTATATTTAGTTAGCCACGAGTTCACACTCCCTGTACCTCCTCCTCTGATCAATTGCTGAGTAGATCATCCTAGCCCACTGCATCCATGAGCTCCTGGTCCAGGAGAACTTTGGCTCCCACCATCTGCTACCCATTTAATCAGCTGTAAATTCCAGCAAGCATGTGTGGCAGCATCAGAATTGCTAACTGGCTCCCCTATGGTGATAACCGCATCAGCTAGAGGACAGTGCTGTGCAGGGTCTATTCGGTTGTAGCTGCTCAGACACGAAGTTGCTCAGTCCCCTTCTTTTCCCCCCTCTCTCTCATGAGGTCGCTCCATGCGTGTGCAACCCATCTCCATTTCTGGAATAAGCTTTCTCGTTTGACAGTTTGTTTTCCTTTGAGCACATGAAGGAAAGCATTGCATTGTCTTCTGACTTGTGTGTTTTCTCCGTCATTCCAACCACATATCTTTCACACACGGTGCATCTCTATCCTCTGGCTGCTTTGGAGACTGTGTCCTATCAGTGGATCAGCAACGCAGTTCCCATGTGACTGGGTGAGGACTTTTTCGTGTTCCAAAGGCCCTTAGTGAGCCTCTCTCACCTTCAGGTTTATCCCTTTGGTCAAATTTGGAACATTCGCAGCCATAATTTTTGAAATATTTTGTGATGCCAGCATCATCATTGTGTATGCATTTTAAGGTATGTGATATTTTCTGCAGCTTGTTGATGCTGTTTTTATTTTTTCCTGTAAAAATACTTTCTGTTGCCTCTTTCAAGTTCAATGAACTTTCCTTCCACTAGTTCTTGTCACCACTGTGCCGTTAGCACCACCTCATGCATTTTCCGCCTCAGATACTGTACTTTTACATCTGCTCATTCTTCTTGAGGCTTCTGTTTCATGACATACGTCTCACTGAGTGAGGTGAGTGGGCTCCCTGTCCTCCCACGGTTTCCTGAACGTTTGGACATGTTTGAAATTGCTCTAAGTGTGGATTCCAGGCCCTCTCTGTTTCCTTTTGGTAATTGGTTTTTCTCCAGCATCAGCTGTCAGCCAAGGACACAGGACACCCCCTGTGCTCGTCTGGCACTCACCTTTGTCTCTACCCAGACC
>JAQQSY010003658.1:0-12807 GCA_028646535.1 Procyon lotor
AGCTGCTTTCAGGATTTTCTTTTTGTCACTGAGGCTTGTAAGTTTTACTATTAGATGCCAGGGTGTAGACCCATTTTTATAGATTTTGAGGGGGGTTCTCTGTGCCTTCTGGATTTTGATGCTTGTTCCCTTTGCCAGATTAGGGAAATTCTCTACAATAATTTTCTCCAATATACCTTCTGCCCCTGTCTCTCTTTCTTCTTCTTCTGGGATCCCAATTATTCTAATATTTTTGCGTTTTATGGTATCACTTATCTCTCGAATTTTCCTCTAGTCCAGTAGTTGTTTGTCTCTCTTTTTCTCAGCTTCTTTATTCTCTGTCATTTGGTCTTCTGTAGCACTGATTCTTTCTTCAGTCTCATTTATTCTAGCAGTGAGAGCCTCCATTTTTAATTGTACCTCGTTAATAGGTTTTTTAACTTCAACTTGGTTAGATTTTATTTATTTTTTTTCTCCAGAAAGGGCTTTTATTTCTCCCGAAAGAGATTCTCTAATATCTTCTATGCTTTTTTTGAGCCCTGCTAGCATCTTGATAACTGTCATTTTGAACTCTATTTCCGACATATTACTAATGTCCGCGTTGACTAGGTCTCTAGCCATTGGGACTGTCTCTTCTTTTTTTTTGTGGTGAGTTTTTCCGCTCCGTCATTTTGTCAAGGTAAGAGTTGATGGGTGAGAGAGAAAGATTCTCTTGAGTTCCACAGTTTTCACTGATTGATTAACTAGGTCTTGGCTGGATATTCTCACTGATCTTCTGGGGGATGGGCCATTGCTGTGGTTCTCAAATGTCTTTTCCCGAGGCGGAATTGCACTGCCCTTGCCAGGGAATGGGCCAAGCACTTTGCTCAGGTTTGCTTTCAGGAGTCTTTGTTCCCTGAGTGCTGTCTGTCCTGCCCTTTAGGCCGGGAATGAAAATGGCGGCCTCCCAGTCTCCGGCCTAGAGGACCTGAGTGCTGGGCGCCGCGATCTTCCCCACGCCCTCAGAGGAAAGCCATTATCACTCCCCTCTCCCTTGTCTGCGGCCGGCGCTCTGTGCTCAGCTAGCCCGTGGTGGAGTGCTTCTATCTGTGGTGCGCGGCCCTGTCTGGAGTCCCCAAACCAGCAGATTCCTGCTGTGCGCTCCCGCACCGCTCCTCCTGGAGGAGGAAGGAGGGGGTGTCTCTGGAGCTGCCTCCCGTGGGGTCCCCTCTTGAAGTATGGCAGCCCTATATGAACTATATGTCTCATTTCCTATAGTACAAGGTAGGCCTATGTGGCGTTGTGCGGCTCCTTCTCTGCTGCCAGCTTCTCCGCCTCAATACCTGGGAGCTCCGCCACACTTGGGCTCCCTTGGTCCCTCGGTGACCCCACGGGACCTGAAACCCCACTGTTCCCATGAGGGCTGAACTCCCGGTTAGCCTCTGGAGCGATATCCCTCAGCGGAGCGGACTAGGAGCCGGATTTTGTGCTCCGTGGGTCTGTGGCTGCTGGGAGCCGGCCCCTCCCCTGGGCTCTCTCTTCCCGTCGCTTAAAATTCACTTTTTCCACAGGTCCTACCTTCTGAAAGTGGTTGATTTTCTGCTCCTAGAATTGCTGTTCTTATTCTCTTCTCTCTCCTGTTGTGTTTGCTGGCTTTTAGAGTGGTTTTCTGCCTCTTTGGCTGGACTTCTGGATCCCAGTGCTCTCTGTGCCCCCTACACCTCCACCATCTTGCCTTGAGACCTAGTATCATTTATTTTGACAGTTCAGATTATTATATTGTGACATACTGAAATGATATTATAGCTTAAATATTACATACATCCGAACTCTCATCTGTTTTGGAAGTTTAATAAGAGACATTGTCATCTTTGCATTACAGATAAGGAAATATAGGGCCAAATAGTTAAGTGTCACACAGCTCTTAAATAGGGTAATTTTGTGTAGAATCCAGATTTCACTCTTTTTCAGTGATTGCTTTGTCCCATGGACCACACTAACTCTTATGATAGTCTGAAGATTTTGTGATGTTTAAAATTGTATTTCAGAAACTCTTCTGCTTGGCATATAAATTAGAAGAAAGAAAATTTCTGAGTTTTGGACAAAAACAGCAATGTAGATAAACCTTTTTTTGTTAAATTTGATGAAAAGATGCAGTTAAAACAGTTTCACAGCAGTTGCACAGTTTTGTGTTGGTCTTGATCATAAATTTAAACAAATATCAGTACTCAAAATTGATTTTTTGTTTTATTACCCTTGGTTGTTAAAATTCACTGAAGTAACATCTTATATTCTTAGACTACATCCACGCAATATCAAAACCAATAGCCAATTCACTGGAATGGGCATAAGAGCCAAGATGTCATTGGGAATTATATATATATATATGAATGAAATAAGCAGCTTTTTGACTAAATTTTCAGAAATACAATCTCTGATCTTTATTACACATAAACTTTGGTTAAAAATGTTTATTCTCTATACATTTTTGCAGATAGCACCATATATATTGAGGAAAATATTGGAACATTAAATATGAAGTTGGAATTTTCCTTGTCACAATCTTAGTTATCTTTAAAAGAAATTATGGATTTGGAAGCATCATTAATTAATTGACTGTCAAAGTTGTGGTAATTAAGAAGGCTACTAAATTCTTTAAGTGTTTTGAAAAGTGATAAATTGCAACAGAACCCATAATGTACTATTATTGTTTTGGTTTATAAGGCACCAAATTCTCTGATGCTCTGAAAAATAAAATCATTTTATGTTTTCAAAATCTTGAGTATCTTCAAAATAGCATTAACAAGAACTTGATTAATAAGAATTTGATTTTCAAAATTTTGTCTTTTTTTCTTGCTTCTTTTTGACCTGGATTTTTGGCAATACACTTGCTGTGCAAGATTAAAAATAGAGAGAATGAGTATTTAAAGACATCACAAAAGTGCAGAAGTCCAAATGAGCAATAAGCAATTTAGCTTATTTAGTTAATCTTGTGGGAAAAGCACTATAGGAAAGCAGTTAAGGAACATAAACAGATGGGGTGCCTGGGTGGCTCAGTGGTTTGAGGCCTCTGCCTTCAGCTGGGGTCGTGATCTTGAGGTCCTGGGATCAAGCCCCACATTGGGCTCTCTGCTCAGCAGGGAGCCTACCTCCCCCTCTCTCTGTGCCTGCCTCTCTGCCTACTTGTGATCTCTCTCTCTGTCAAATAAATAATAAAATTTTTTAAAAAAGGAACATACACAGAAACAAAAAGTGTGTATATGTGGGGGCTTGATTTTATAACAAAAATATCAAATTCAAACCTAGATGAAGAGATTGGTGTTAGGATATAAAGATAATAGAAGAATAAATATATTTGTGGAAAACTGGCTGAAGTCATGAAAAAAGATGTAGAATATAGGTCTTTTCTTTAATTAATTTTTAAAAAGATTCTTTTTATTTATTTGACAGAGAGAGAGAGATCACAAGTAGGCAGAGAGGCAGGCAGAGAGAAAGAGGGAAGCAGGCTCCCCGCTGAGCAGAGAGCCCAATGTGGGGCTAGTTCCCAGGACCCTGAGATCCTGACCTGAGCCGAAGGCAGAGGCTTTAACCCACTGAGCTACCCAGGCACCCTGGAATCTAGGTCTTAACTCTTTTATTGGTAGTATCTTTTAAAAGATTTTATTTATTTACTTGAGAAAGAGATAGTATATGATAGATAGAATAGATAGAAGAAAGAGAGGGAAAGCAGGGAGATGGGCCAAGAGAAAGGGTGTGAGAGAATCTCAAGCAGGGCTCCATCTAATGACCCTGAGATTGTGACCTGAGCCAAAATCAAGAGTCAGCTAATTTACAGACTAAGCCACCCAAGCACCCCTACGGTGTTTTGCTTTTAGTTTTGTCTCGTTAAAGCATAGATGGTAAAATATGAAAAATATGTTGTTCCAGCAGATAAATATAATTCATCACCACAATCCATCAATAATTGCTTGACTATTAGCCATTTTGGCTATATATTCTTACTCCACCATTCCAAATGTGCTGTCTGATGGTTGCAAAACAGATTGATCCCTTATTTCATGGGCTTTTTACAAACAATGTATGATTAGCCCATTCTGGTTATTATTTATTTATTTTCTACCATGTACGTGAAATTGATGTTCAGTATTATGGTGTCTACTCTAGTCACTGAATGAGTGAGAGACATGTAGTTTATCATGTAGTTTTCTATTTGAAACATAAAAAAATAATTTATTATAAAGTGGCAAAGTTATCCAACTGAAAAAGTACTTCTTTCTTTAAACTAGATCATATTGAAAACCTCACTGAGCCCCAATTTTGACCAAGTCCCTACAGGCTGACTACTCCAACACCTAAATTTAAATCCGTGAGTAGTAAACAGCAGCCTACTTTCTAGACAATACTCTATTAATGAGTATTGTCACTCTTGGTTACCTATTCAATAGCTACTTACCACCATCTTTTCTCTTACTTTTCTTAAAACAACCTAAATCTGGTTCAGGTACTTGGTGCTTTCGGCTTCATGAAGATCTCCATGGGGGAATATATTTCATTAGTCTAAACCATTTATAATAATCCCATGGCCAGTGATTGATTTAAGTGTGGGCATGTCAGATATAAAAAGCATCAGTGAGGGTTGCTCTGGAAAAGTTTCTTTGATTTTAAAGGAAACTACAAAACAAGGTTTTGCCTCTTCCTGTCTTTTGACATTATCTTTTGAGGAAATAAAATTGTGTGATAAAGAGAACTGTCTTTTGTCCATAAGATAAAAGTCATGATAAACACAATGAAGGCAATCAGAAATCCTGATATACTTGATCTCTTGACTGAGTCAATCTTGAACTATTACTTTAAGATTTCTTGTTATGCAAGATGGTATATGTCTATCATTTATTTTTTACTTACGTAGTTTTTTTTTAATATTTTATTTATTTGAGAGAGAGAGACAGAGACAGAGCATGAGTGGCGGGGGTGGGGGGCTGAGGGAGAGGAAGAAGCAGACTCCCTGCTGAGAAGGGAGCTCAAGGTGGGGCTTGATCCTCAGACCCTGAGATCATGACCTGAGCTGATGGCAGACACTTAACCCACTGAGCCACCCAGGTGCCACTGGTTGGGTAGTGTTTTAATAGCTAGGCAAATAATTCTAACAGATACAAAATATTAAAAAAATAGTTTTTTGTTGTTCTGATTTATTTTCTTGAATCACTCAAGCCAGCATGAGGTGGCAGGAATAACATTTGAGTGGGAATTTAATGTTAAATTAGCTTTGATTAGCCATGAAGAATAATGGTGTTACTTTGGGAGAGTCATTTAATTTCCTGGACATCAGTGACTTCATATGTCTTGGTCTTTTCTATTTTAAAAAAATCTGAAAAAAAAATCTGAAGGTATTGTCTAAGTTTTTTATTTAAATTATTTATTTACTTATTTATTTATTTATTACTAATATTTTTTCTGTCAGTTGTGAAAGAACTTTAGTTTCCCACATATATTTTCCACAAGAAAATTATGGAATGTTCTGAGTCACTGCCGATGAGTTACCTATAGTTGATATATTTCAGATCGTGACAGCTGAATGCTGAGACACTGAGTGCAGTTCCCAAGCAATGAGCTTAGTAGGGCCACTCTTGCTACCCAGAGTGTGTGCTGCCTCTATAAGGGTTCACTGCAAAACACAGCTTAACACTGTTTTTACTTTTTGCCTTTTTTAAATAAACACAACAATCCTCTTCATATTTCTTTAGGTTAATAAATATGGAAACTAATGTAAGTCTTTGGTTGAAAAAAAATGGTATAATGCAAACTTTTGAAAAGTGAAGGATACCTATTGTTTTGCCTCCCTCCTATGGTTAAGTACTTCCATATACCCTTGAACTCAGCCCTCTTTCCAAAGAATTATCAAAGGACAGGCTCTGGATGGATTGGCCAGGCAGGTCCTGAAGCCAGTAGCTTGGAGTCAGTACATTGTCCCATGTCACCCTGGACACAATCATGCACATGGCATATCTAAATATTTTTAAATATTTATTTGTTCTAAGATTGGTTACAAGGTACTATGTATATTTTTTAATTGATTCATTTTTATGAAAATGCTCACCATGTACCATAAACAAATCATTCAGAATAGTTGTGATATTGTTGAAATTATAGGTGCTCATACTCATTTAAGTTCATATACAGTGTGAGTTCAGTACTACTAATAGTTTACTGGAATTCCTGTTCTTTAAAAATTAAACACACAAAAGTTGCCTGGGTGGCTCAGTCAGTTAAGCAGCTGCCTTCAGTTCAGGTCATGATCCCAGGGTTGGGGGATCAAGCCCCACATCAGGCTCCTTGCTCAGCGGGGAGCCTATTTCTCCCTCTGCCTGCTGTTCCCCTGCTTCTGCTCTCTCTCTCTTTCTCACTTTCTCTCTGACAAATAAAAAAAATCTTAAAAAAAAAGAAAAATCAAACACACAAGCAATCCTTGTGGCACTTTTTCCTGCAGTATACAACTTACCTTACACTCCAGTTTTCCAAAATGTCTCTATCTACAGTGTTTAAAACACTGAGTTGAAGAAGCAAATACCATTTATTCCATTTCTGACATTGTTGAATGCTTATATTGTTGGACTTAATACTTGCAATTAATCCTGTCTTCTTATAAACTGAAACGAATGATAATAATTCCATAATAACCTTACTTATGTAGTACCTTCAAGGTGAAAACATTTCAACAGCCCACTGTGGCATCCTGTCTGCTAAAGCTGGCCAGCCACATGATGCTGATGTTACATAACATGTCATGTCAGTTGGTGGAACCACACACCACTGAGCCACACTGACAGGAAGGGATAATAACAATTCTGTTAGTATTCCCTTTTAATTATATCATATAATTTATGCTAAGAACATTATAATTTTGCTAATGTTTCTGTTCTTTCCTAAATGATTTTAAAGATTTTTTTTTTATTTGACAGAGAGAAAGAGATCACAAGTAACCAGAGAAGCAGGCAGAGAGAGAGGAGGAAGCAGGCTCCTTGCTGAGCAGAGAACCCGATGTGGGGCTTGATCCCAGGACACTGAGATCATGACCTGAACCGAAGGCAGAAGCTTTAACCCACTGAGCCACCCAGCTGTTCCACTAAATGATTTTAAAGCATTATGAAAACATTTTAATACTGAAATAGCAAAGTATTTCATTCTGCTGTATATGAATGACATTTATTTTTATGGATAATGTGATGATGTTACTCTAGTAGAAACTGTGCTTCACAATGAAAGTGGTAACATTCTAACTGTGTTAACAATACAATTATTTTTTATGGGAGATAATACTATAATATCATTGGCTAGAAACAAAGTCACTGTAACTACATCTATAGAACTGTAGTATTAATGTGTTTATGTTTTAAATGAAAGATTAATTCTATATTTCTATATACATTAGTACAGTAGTTGCTTAATAAATGTTTATTGAATGAATGAATTGGTAAGCAGTCTTTTTAAACCTTAAAATTTTTAGCTCATTGGTGTAAATAACACTAGTCTATCATGTAAATAAAATTTTTCCCTTTCCTTATTTTATTCCTTTTCTATTTGTCTCTCTTCTCTATGAGCTTCTGCACTGAATTGAATCAGATTAATAGTGGTGTTATTTCATTTAAAAAGCCTAGACATACAACTTGAATATGCTTAAAATTTATTTTTTGGACACATGCCATTTTTCTGAAGTGAAATTTTATGAAGTTTCCACCTAATATGTTGTGAATATTGAGATCATTTTAATGAAATTGTTAATATTATAAAGCTGGGGAAGATGCAGGGCATGCTATATATGACAATTAGTAAAACTATCATTTCAGGTAAGTGTAGTAAATAATATGGAAAGATGCAATATAGTTATCTTCACTAGTAATTAATGCAATCTTTTACTGTTTGAAATTTCACTGTATGTTACACATGTATGTTTATGTGAGTTACAGTTTTTTTTAGTGGCAATGTGACATAATTCCTTTTATGTAAACTGAATGGTAGTGGTGAATTCAGTAAAACGTCAGAGTGGGCAGCTACAAACACCTGCTCTTCAACAGAAACAGAAACATCTAAACATAAGTAGAATCTGTCAGAACCAACTTTGTCAGTATCTGGAAAACAGTAAAAAGTTTACAATGACCAAGCAAACATTGAATCAAAAGAAAAAAAAAAGCAAGTTAAAAATAGCAGGAATAATATATAAAGTTTTAAAATTCCATTGACCCACCCTGGCTTAGTTGTGGTTTTGAAGACAGTGGCCCATTTTCCTGGTGTGATACCTAGTTGCTGTTCCTAGAAGGAGCACGTCAAACTTTAACACAAGAGTATTGTGTTTTCTCTAACCTATATGGCACTACCCAAAAGACTAACACAAGGCAGCTGACTGTGGTTTACCTAAATCACAACTCATCTGGGACAAAAAAAGCAGAAGGCATTGCTTAAAAACACTATAACATAAAGGAAAAATCCACAACTGACATGGGCTAAATATTATGTTTGTGAACATACAATAGCAACACAAATAGTACCCTAACTTATGGAAGGAAAGCTTAGTAAGGAGATTTGTTGAGTAATTAAGGCATTTGAAAGTACCCATGTATAATAGGAAATTTTGAAAGTAATTTTGAAAGTCCATGCCCAGAGCAGAATGCATGTTCAAGAAAGACCTGAGAAGATCATAAGTTTTCAACTTTGTCAAGTTTGGTAAAGTAGCAAGGTAAATAGCCTGAGTGATTATAGAATCAATGTCCAAGCACAGAACCAACCTGCAAAGACCGGGAGAGTTGTTTGTTTTGATCTTAGCATTCAGGAAAATCTTCATCAAACCATAAGGTAATACAAGCTAAAGTAAAAGAGATTTCAGTAACCACACAAAACAAAGAAGGCAGTCTTTACAAGAATAGTGTGAGAGGTATTAAGTTAAAAAAATTGAAACTTCTACAAACAAAACACCAAGTCTTTGAGATGCAAGGATTTATAATTTTCATAGTTATTACATTATAATATTCAAATATTTAAACTTCAACAAAAAATGACAAAACCTATTTGAAAACAACCATTCCTTAGGAAGCCTAGCAATTGGACTTAATGAACAAAAACTTTATCATAAATATGCTCAAGAAAACTGTAGACAAAGAAGTAAAGGGAACTAAGAAAATGATGAACTGAGAATATTAATGACTATAAATAAATTATAAAAAGGAACAATGTAAAAATTATGGAGCTGAAAAATAATGACTAAATTTTTTTTAAAATGCTGGAGGGATTCAAAATAAGATTTCATGAGGCAGAAGAAAGAAAGAATCAGTGAATTAGAAGATAGAAAATTTGAAGCATACATTGAATATACATTTGAACATACATTGAAACATACATCCATTAAACAATGAAGAAAAATGACACATCATAAGGGATGTGTGAGACACTACCAAGGGGACAAACAGACACTCTGGAATTTCTAGATGGAGACAAAAGAGAGATAGAGGAGCAAAGACAATATCTGAAAAAAATAATGTCTCCAAAACTGCTAAAATTTAATAAAATATAGGAATATACAAATTTTAAAACTTCAATTATTGATAAGTAGAATAAACTCAGAGATACAGACACCTAAATTAATTTTAATCAACATGTCAAATGTAGAGAGAGAGACAGACAGAGAGAGAAGAGAGAGGGAGGGAGAAAATCTTGAGAGAAGCAAAAAAGTGGTGACTTAACAAATGCAAGAAAATCTCAATAATATTAAGAGAAAATTTATCAAGAAAAAGTATACTAGAACACAGTGAACATACATATTTTTAAGGTATGCACAAATGAATATGAGCAAGGAATCAAACCATAAGAAAGTAAAAGTAAAACACAAAATAAAGCAGTAATAGGGGAAATAGAAAAGTTACGACATACAGAAAAGAAATAGCAAATGGCAGATGAAAGTCTTTCCCCTCAGTAATTACTTAAATGCTAATGGATTGGGGGACGTGGGTGGCTTATTCAGTTATGTGTCTACCTTCAGCTCAGGTTGTTATCCCAGGGTCCTGGGATTGAGCCCCATGTTGGGATCCCTGCTGAGCAGGGAGTCTGCTTGTTCCTCTTCCTCTGTCCCTACCCCCAGCTTGTGCTCTCTCTTTCTCTCTTTCACTCTCTCTCTCTCAAAATAAACAAACAAACAAATAAATAAATAAAAAAAGAAAAAAGCAAAAAAAAAACTCCTTAAAAATAAGAAAATAATAAATGTTAATAGGTTAAACTGTCTAATCCTAATCAAATGACAGATTGGAAAAAATAGATTTAAAAATTTTGCCATGTGCTCTTGAGAGGATGAAAGGATGAGTACCTTAATATAGAGACACAAATAGACTGAAAGGGAAAAAAATGGAAAAAAAATATATTCCATGAAAATAGTAACCAAAAGAGAATTGAAGTAACTGGAGTCACCATACAAAAATCAGACCAAGTAGACTTTAAGTCAAAACTGTTACAGGAGACAAAGTCATTATATATTCATTAAAGGGTTAATTCATTCAAGGGATATAATTATAAATACTGCGCACCAAAAAATACAGTTCCAAAATATGTGACTAAATCAATGACAGATTGGACAAGAGAGAAAAAAAAGTGTAAATATAATAGTTGGAGAATTTAATACTCCACTTACACTCACGGACAGAACATCTTCATTTCAAAATTTCAAAAAAATTTCAAAATTTTTAAATCTATTTTTTCCATCTCAGTAATGGCAGAAAGAATATTCTTCTCAAATATACATGGAGTATTCTCTAGGATACACAATATATTAAGGCACAAATCAAGTCTCATTAAATAAAAAAAACAGTACAAAGTGTCTTCTCCAATTACAATGGCATGATGTTAGTAAACAATAACAGAGGGAAAACTAGAATGCATAATGTATGATAGTTAAACAAACAAAAACTATAAACAAACAACTGGTCCAAGGAGAAATCATAACAAAATTAGGGAAAAAAGTTGAGGATTCCGCAGTGTAACACAGTGACAGAGGAAGACAAAATCACCTCCCTCACAGATAGAATGTCTATATCTATTTATACAATAATTCTTCTGAAGAACTGAGGACTGACTGAACAGCTTCTGTACAACAGAAGATAAGAGATCACAAAAGAGAAATGAAGACAAAGTAATAAAGGGAACCCCCCACATACCATCAGGATGCAGAATACAGTGGGAAGGATAGTACTGAGGGATCATGAATAGGTTAATATGCCCTTAGGCACAGGAAAAAAAAAAGTTGTGGCTTAAAAGGACAACTAGAATATAAGTGAACCAGCCCTAGAAGCCTACCAAATAACAGAGGATAAATTGGACGGCAAGAACTATGATTTAAATTCCCCCTCTCCCTTGATATCACAAATGGCAACAAGGATAGGTGTACCATAGGTGGCTAATAACTCAGTGAGACCTAGCTCCCTAGCGTATACCAGCTTAAATGATCCAGGGCACACATATGTGCATGCACACATGGTTTAGAAGAAGAACAAAAATATAAATAAACAGGGCATAGAACTTTCTCAAATGGTGGTGATGCTGCTAAAACTCTCTTCAGGTTGAAGGAGTTGATGAGCACCATGGTTTATGTTAAACTTCTTTTTTTGCTCCCCCCAAATATATTTAATTTATTTTTTCAGTGTTACAAAACTAATTGTTCATGCACAACAACCAGTGCTCCATGAAATTCGTACCCTACTCAATACCCACCACCAGGCTCACCCAAACCCCCATCTTCTCCCCTCCAAAATCCTGTTTGTTATACAGAGTCCACAGTCTCTCATGGATCAGTGCCTCCTCTGATTTCCCTCCATTCCCCCTTCCCTTCCTTCTCAGAATGCCCTCCATGTTTTTCATTATTTTCCACAAGTGAGACCATAAGATAATTGGCTCTCTCCACTTGACTAATTTCACTCTGCATAATCTCTTCCAGTCCTGTCCATGTTGATACAAAAGTTCAGAATTCATCCTTTCTGATGAAGGCATACTATTCCATTGTACATATGGACCATATCTTCCTTTTCTTTTTTCAAAGTCAAAATTATTTTATTTTATAGTTTATTTTTTTAATTTTTATTAACATATAATGTATTATTTGCCCCATGGTACATGTCTGTGAATCATCAGGCTTACACATTTCACAGCACTTACCATAGCACATACCCTTCCCAATGTCCAAAGCCCAGCCACCCCATCCTTACCTCCTGCCTCCCAGCCACCCTTAGTTCATTGTGTGAGTCTAGGAGTCTCTTATGGTTTGTCTCCCTCCCCATCCCTTCCTGTTTCATTTCTCTCCCCCACCGCCCCCAAACCCCCGCTTTGCCTCTCAAATTCTTCGTATCAGAGAGATCAGGTGATAATTGTCTTTCTCTGACTGACTTATTTCGTTTAGCATAATACCCCTCCAGTTCCATCCACGTCGTTGCAAATGGCCAGATTTCATTTCTCTTGATGGCTGCATAGTATTCCATTGTATATATATACCACCTCCTCTTTATCCATTCATCTGTTGATGGGCATCGAGGATCTTTCCATAGTTTGGCTATTGTAGACATTGCTGCTATAAACATTCAGGTGCACGTGCCCCTTTGGATCACATTTGTATCTTTAGGGTAAATACCCAGTAGTGCGATTGCTGGGTCATAGGGTAGTTCTATTTTCAACTTTTTGAGGAACCTCCATACTGTTTTCCAGAGTGGCTGTACCAGCTTGCATTCCCACCAACAGTGTAAGAGGGTTCCCCTTTCTCCGCATCCTCGCCAGCATCTGTCATTTCCTGTCTTGCCAATTTTAGCCATTCTGACTGGTGTGAGG
>JAQQSY010003659.1:0-12807 GCA_028646535.1 Procyon lotor
CTGAACATAATAGGTCCCCAGCAAACATTGGCCAAGTGACCAAAAGTACGGCTGAGCGTCAGGAACTTGTTATGATGTATCTAAGTTTTCACTTCTTGACCAAGTCCTGTTTCTGCCCAGAAAAGAATGGCATGTAATTTTCAAGGGCATAGTGCTGACTTGCTCGAGTGGGAAAGCCAGGAATCCATGGGGGAAGCGTATAGAATATAGGAAGGAACAACAAGCCATTTGTGAACTCCTCCTCTGTTTATAGAACTTTGATTATAAATACCCATTTGAATTCTCCCCAAATAGTCTTGGATTTTCCAATTCTGACATTGCAATGCTAGAAGGCAAGCTCAGACACATATTTCTATATATATCAGTCCTTCTGATCCAAGGGGAAGGCTTTATCTAAACCACCAGCTTCGGAACTGAAGTGTAAATGAAAAGCTAGTTTGTGGATTTGCCAGCCACTCTTCCCTATTGTGGCCAACAGCCAAGATCAAGTGCCAAGTGTGGACACTGAAGCTCTCAGCAGCATCTCCCAGCTGCACTAGGGGAAATCCAGGAGGGAACTTGGGGAATCACCAAGTCTAATCAGATGGTGTCATGATTCATTATGCTCCAGGCCTCTTAGAGCTCGGCACATGAAAAAATATGGCGTTGATAACCTTGGTGGGCAGGTACACGGGATCGGCTCATTCAGCCTCCATTATCCCATCTTTGTTGGAGACATAAACCATTGAAAACTACATTCCCCAGACTCCTTTGCAGCCGGGGTTCTGGAGGCAGATTAGGTTTCACCGCTAAGATACAGCTGCATGAGATCTGGCGAACAGGTGTGAGGCCGAGCCCACTGTGCCCCCTTTGCCTGTTTCTGCTAGCAAGCCAGTCTTTGCTAGAGGTCACGAGGTCTAGTTTTTCTCTTCTTACAGACCCTTCTGGTGTCCATTTTCCGCCCCGCGGAGTGCTTCAGGGGCCGCGGTAGTGCTACTGAAAGCAACGACAAAGACTTCTTCCGGCTTCAGTCCGGAGGTGCG
Source organism: Procyon lotor (assembly GCA_028646535.1). Lineage (NCBI taxonomy): Eukaryota > Metazoa > Chordata > Mammalia > Carnivora > Procyonidae > Procyon > Procyon lotor. Next base: position 1,023 of record JAQQSY010003659.1, read on the forward strand.
TTTCCAGGCGCTGTCTCAGAGGGAGCAGCCTCCCGGCTGGGGGAGTCTCGTATCCTCCTCAGAGGCTCGGCCTTGAACCTGCTCCTTGAGCTCTTTCAAGGACTCTGTTCGCATCTGATTCCCTGCATTAAATCCCTTCCTGCTTAAAATACCTGGAGTGGTTTCTGTTTCCTGAATTGAATGCTGACTGGATATTCTCAACATGCACACACCGTCCGGGGTTAAGAGTGTCCCTCCGCCTCTGGGGTAGCGGCCAGTGTCCACCTGTTAGTGCCAGCCCCACACTCACTTTTTCAGGCCGTTTCCCCCGGCTTCCCCCGGTCCCACAGGACCCCCGCTGTGGTCCACGGGAAGATAAAATGACAAGCAATTCATGGACTTTCTCAGTAACATCTTTCCCTTGGCCTCTGGGTTCCAGGCCACTACTTCCTTTCTGGTAATTTCAGCTCGCCCACTGGACATGCTGAGAAGCTGGCCTGTGTTCCTGGACATTCTGGAAAATCCCCATAAAAACTCCCATCTGGACCGGCTGCAGTTACATCCTACCCGCAGGGTGAGAGGGCCCCAGAGGAGTGAGGCCGGGAATATCGGACATCTGCATTGCCCCGAGGGTCTCCTGCTTTGTGCCCTCCCAAAGAAAAAGGCGGTTTCTCTCTTCTTGCCGCTCCTCTGGGCTGAGCTTGGCCACAAGCCTTTCACTGCCAGGGCAGAGGGGGAGGGGGGGGGCACGGCTGAAGGAACCCCCTTTTGTTGGCCCCTCTGCCACCGAGATCCCCCCTCGCTGGGTCCAATAGCTCTGAAGAGCAGTTCTGGAGTGTTCTGGTCTCAGGATCCCCTTAGTACTCTTACAGATTATTGAGGCCGCCAAAGAGATTTTGTTTCAGTGTGTTATTCTACAGCTATTTACTGAATCAGAAATCAAAACAAAAAATGTCAGGGGCGCCTGGGTGGCCCAGTTGGTTAACGGTCTGCCTTCAGCTCAGGTCATGATCCTAGGGTCCCGGGACAGAGACCTGAGTCGGGCTTCCTGCTCAGTGGGGAGCCTCCTTCTCCTTCTGCCTCTGCCACTTCCTCTGGATGCTCTCTCAAATAAATAAAATCTTAAAAAAAAAAACGAACCCCAGAAAATGTTCAAACATGTGAATAGGCCACTTCACATCCCTGACAGCCTTTGTTGATACCGTCATCACCTGGAACAGAGCCTCTGGAAAAGCTCCCCGGACACACATGAGAAGATGAGAGTGAAAAGGCAAATAACACGTTACTCTTATGAAAATAATTTTGACCCTGCAGATTCCTGAAGTCTCTGGGGCCCCAGGAGTCCCCAGACCACACTTTGAGAATCACCACCTGAAGACAAGGCTATACCTGGGCAGAGCGTGTGGCTGGGATTCTGCCTCTGGCAGCACACGGCGTGGCCAGTTCTAGAACACCGTATGATTTGCATGCACCTTCCCAGCCCAGCGAACTGAGGCTCCTACCCCCTTTCCCAGCAGCATCCTCACTGCAAGAAAGCCCCAGGGTCCCGAAGCAGGTGAACTGGCTCTACAACCCGGGGCTGATCATTGCACTCTTTGGGCCCGTTTTTCTCTGAAAGAAGTGGATTCTAGATATTTTCCATGGTGAGAACTTCTTTTGTTGGTATTTCGTAGATTCCATGTGGCAATGGCTGTGTATTTACTCTGCAGTGATCAAGACTGTGGGCTCAGGTGGGAGCCTTCCGGGTTGGGATCCAGGGTCACCACCCATATATTCAACTGTGATCCTGTGCACCTTCAGCCTCAGTCGTCCCATCAGCGAAATGGGTATAAATAATAGGACCACCTCACAGGAAGTATGTATGCAAGTGCTCAGCCGAGCATCTGGCACGGCAAGTTCTCAGTAATATTATTACTATGTGAGCATCTGTTGATAGAGAAAACACATCGTAGCAAAATAGGCTACAGGAATCTGGTCCTATTAAATGCTTCAACTCTAGCTCTTCAAGTGGGGCCGGCTCTCCCTTCCCTGGTCTTCCAGCGAGTGTCAACACGTAAAGATTGCAAAAGCTCGCCAGCAGACTGCCCATCACCCACTCCACCCCAGCTCATCAAACAGACTAAACAAATGCAACCACTACGTGGAGTGTGATCTGGAAGCCGTTGCTGGCGGTGCGGGCTCCCGGCCTTGGCGGTCTAGGATCGCGCTCGGGGGAATGGACAACGGCAAGGAACACAAACTCACCGACACGTGACATGGGGCGGGCGCGGAATGCTGGCCAGGGACCTACACCCCCTGCCCACCCCGAATGCTGCCAAGACCCGCACACTCAGGCACACCCGCACATCGGGTGGGGCTGCCTCGGTGACAAACCAAGCCACTTAAAAGGGCCACCGACCAGCCGCGTGAGTCTGTGTGCGCAAGAGAGGGGCTACCGTCCTGTGGGACCGACCAGGAGATGCGGCTTCCACATGGAGGCAGGCGCGGCCTGACCCATGTGTCATGACTCAGTTTCTCCTGAGTCTCTAAGTTAATCATTTACCTGAACCTGAGCCTATCGGGCCAAGGGTCTCAGAAGGCCCTTTGACAGGACCAGGCCTGCAAAAACCACTTTTTCCCCCTTAAAAAAAAAAAAAAAATGAAAGAGAATAAACTTCTTAAAGCCTTGGTTTTAAGAGGTCCCTACAGCCTGGAAAAAAAAAAAAAACCCAGCCCCACTCAGCAAGCATATGATTTATTGGGATTACAGCCCTATAAGCAGTGTCTTAACAACATGGAACAGGAAACGACTCTAATTCCCAGCTCAAAGCAGCCTCTGTTCTTCCGTGAGGCGGGCAGCGGCCTCGGGGAGAGGGGCAGGTTGGCAGAGGGGCACAGGCCTATAACTGGAGGCTGTGTGTCCCAAGCCCAAGGCACGAGAAGGCCTGTGCCTCCGTCCTCCCCCGGCAGGCCCGTCCCCTCCGTGCCCACCCACGAGGAGCCGGGTGTGAGCACGAAGGCAGGCCCCGGACGTGCCTACCGGCTGGGCAGGCCCTCACACCGGCCTGAGCTCAGCCCTGGGAAAACCGGCCTGCGGTTTCCTCCCTTCCAGCCCTGGCAGGGAGCGCAAAGGGCTCTGGGCGCGGGCCTGGCTCCAGGGGCGAGGAGGGTTTGGGGAGGTCTGTGCTGCCTTCGGCTTGCTCCCTAATGAGATTGCCCCCTTCCCCAGGAAGCTCAGTCTACTCCCCTGTGAGCACACCTAGCCCAGGAGAGGAACCTCACGGCCACCAGACTGTCTCCCACCCTCCACTCCACCTTCAGATGGAGCCACTGCCAAGCACGGGGGTTTCCTGGGGCCCTCTTCCTGCAGCATCCCCCTTCTCCTAGCTCCCGCTGGGGCCTGAGCTGCTCACATGCCCCCACCTCCCATGCTGTCTGGGCCTGGGATGGAGAGTGGCAGCTTCAGGAACCAGCAAAGAGACCCAGCTTAGCCCAATCGAACGACAGCTCTGCAGGCAAAGACTCCTCTGGGAAGGTCAAGGTCAGCTCTACCATGCTGGCTCTGAGGCCTTCACCATAGGTTGTCTAAGATTTCCGAGAGCCACTGTGGCCTAAAACACCAAGCCAAACCACCATCCGTGCTGGAAAAAAAACAGTGTGTCCCGCTGAAGTCAGATGCAGCTCCCAACACAAAGGAAGCAATTCTAGTCCGGTTCACATCCTGGACTAATTAATTTCCTAGGATTGCTTGGTAAACCAGAATGGTTTGGCCCGGCTTGGAGTCGGAGCCGGGTAGGCACCTCCTCTGACCCCCAGGCCTGCCTTCTCCGGCGGCCGCCGTGCCCCAGCACAGCTGACCCGTGGCAGGGTCTCCACGTGGGCTCAGAGGACTGCTGTCAGAGCTCAGGGCTAGCGTGGGGGGGAAAACTCAGCTGTTACGGATTAGAGGCCTAAAAAAAACCTCTACTTGCCCAGATATACATACAGATACAAATTTAGACTATAACTAAGTCATGATTAGCTGGGAGCCATTTCTCTGCCTCTTCCCAGGGATGGCCCGTCAGGCCCCCCCGGGAGCCCGGAGTGGGCAGCGAGATGGGAGGTCAATCAGGTGACGACGGGGGCACCTTGGTGCGGGGAAGAACAGAGAAACACGACTGAGATTTCTACAGCATGCACAACGCCGGGCACTGTCTTAAGCCCTTTCTACCTATTGACTCAACCCTCAGAGCGATGTCATGAAGCGGCCTCTACTGTTACCCCCGTTTCACACGTGGGGAAACTGAGGGCGAGGGCGGTGGACCACCTCGCCCCAGATCACGCCCCTCGGTAGGTGGCACAGGTGGGATGAGGCCCTGGGCTGCGGACCCCAGCCCCCGGGCTCCTGCATGGGGCATTCCGTGGCCGCTCAGCCCCGGAAATTGGCTCTGGTCCTCCACTTTCTGGACCCTTCCGCATCTCCCTCATCTTTCAGGCACAAGAGTCATAGCTTCCGTCCCCCAACCCAGCGCCCTTCTGAGAGGAAAACGGAGTGCCGTAGCCACTCACACGGGGCAGCAAGCTGTCTCAGACAACCCAAAGCATCTATCCGCCGAGGGCGCCTCGGCGGAGCCCGCCGCCCCCTCCTGCCCACCCTGTAGCAGCTGTCCACTCTGCCCCCAGCCCTGCGCCTTCACCCTGCTCACCCTGTCACCGTCTCGGCTGCGCGCCAGCTGCTTCCTCTTCCCACTACAACCTCTCCAAAGGCGGCGACTTTCGCGTGCTGGCACTTCCCTCCCGTCAGCCCAGGCGCCCGCAGTAGGAGCACATCTCTGACTCGGTAACCGCGCGGCACCTTCCTCCCTCCTGGCGGCAAAGCCCTCCAGCCGTGACCGTGTTTTCAGGGGGCTGCTCTCCCTCCAGAACTCTCTGCGGGGCTCCATGTGCTACGAGGTCGAGGGCATTGGGCCCAACTCTCTACAGGCAAATGAGCTCGTAAAATGGGGACCGGCTTCGTCTTTCATTCCGGGAGGCCTGAGTTGGCTTGGGTATTGGCAAGCAGCCGCCTTCAGCAAAAGAAAATACTTCCCAGATAAAAAGACAACCAGGGGCGCCTGGGTGACTCAGTCGGTTAAGCATCTACCTTTGGCTGGGGTCATGATCCCAGGATCCTGGGATTGAGCCCTGCATCGGACCCCCTGCTCTGCGGGGAGCCGGCTTCTCCCTCTCCCTCTGCCTCCTCCCCCTGCTGTGCTTTCTCTCTCTCCCTCAAATAAATAAAATCTTAAAAAAAAAAAAAAAAGAAAAAGAAAAAGACAACCATTTCCCAGGAGATTTTCGACCCTGGAGCAGTGTTCCAGGGCGGGGCTCCTCGGGGAGGGAAGCAGGAGATGTGCTTCTGCTGCGCCCCGGGGGAGGGGACACAGCCATCGGTCTCTGGTAACTGGCTCTGAGGGTGGCATCTTGGTGGGCAAGACGGTACAGATTCGAGGGGCGAGACTGCACACCGGCCACCAGCTTGTCGCCCTCTGTCACCCCGCAGGGAGGGCTCTGCGTGCTGTGAGCTCCAGGGCATGGGACTCCCACGGTGGGCGGCGGCTGCCCCCACACCCCTGGTGGGGAGCGGTGTGAAAGCACGCCTCTCTTGACGTCCCTGGGGTGCGGCTGCCTTGGCCCGCCCGCCACACCTCACCTGCAAGAGAGACCCACCTTCTTCACCTCTGCTCGGCAACCAGGATGGCTGACAAGAGACCCCAGACTCTTTTACCGAGTGGAAGCCAGACCCGTACGGGCCTCCAGCCTGTTCACGCCCACAGCGGGTGCCCCAGCCACCAGCCATCGGCCTCTGCCCACGGAGCAGGCTTGGGAGGACTCCGCGGCTTAGCTGTTCTGTTTCCTCACCTCCCGCACACCCAGGGCAGGGAGGGGGAAGGGCTTCCCTGTAGGGTCTCCGGATGGAGTCAGCCAAGCATAAGCACAAAAAAGTTGCCTCTCCCTCCTCCCCGGACTAAGGCAAAAAGAGACGACCCATTCGCGAGGGCAGGTAGAGTTTTTAGAAGCTTCTAGGAGGAGGTAGGGGCCTGGGGTTCTTGAGGCCTGACAGAGGTGTCAGGGGGTAATTCCCCATTGGCAACGAGGGGCTTTGACCATGTTGTAAAGGGCAATGCACCCAGCCTGGGGACTAGGGAAAGATGGTGTGGGCCCCCGGTACTGACCTTGCTTTCTGCACCCACATCCCAACTCCAACTTATAAAGACACTCTGGCACTGGCTTCTGGGCAGTAAACCACCACAGTAAACCTCTGTGGAGGACCTACTATGTGCTGAGCAGGCCTGAGGAGACTCTGCCCACGTGACCCTATTTCTAATACAGCCACCCTGCAGGAGAGTTATTAGTCATTATACAGTTACTAGTGTGCACTCTACAAATGGGGAGACTGAGGCTTTGAGGGGTTGGGCCACAGATCCAAGGTCACATAGCTAGCCACTGGCAATCTGTCCAGTTTTAAAAGGTAAAACAAATGAAAGATTCTGGGGTCCTTCACAAGACCAAATTGCCACACGCAAAATGCTCTGAGCCCGGCAGCTGGCTGAAACCCAGGACGCAGGCAGGGCAGACAAAAGGCTGCCCCCTTCAGCTCACCTAGGCCCCCCGAAACTCCAACTTCTGCACCTGTGGCCTCATCAGCCCTTAAGCCAGGAGGGAACGGGAGGCTGGGCTGGGCCCCGGAGCCTCAGGGGTATTCTCCAAACCTCTGAAGACACTTTCGCCCTCCCCAAATGTCCAATACAAAAGTAGCCAAGTGGGGGCGAGTCCCAGGTGGCTGTCCTGCCCCAGGTGGTTGGTCCTGCAGGAGGAGGAGGGGCTCTGTAGAGCTGAGCGGCAGGCGAGCAGGAGCGGGCCGGAGAACAGCCAGGCCTGCCTACAGGCCATCGTCTGAGCTGCTCTCCTGTCCCCTCTGTGCCGAGGACATCAGCAGCCCAGCCCTGGAAGCCACCGTTCAGAAAGCAAAGTCTGTTGCCTGCAGAGCGGGGACTTCCCAGTCCACCAAGGCTCCCTGGGATCCCGGCGATACTGCAGACAAAGGGGATTGTGGCTGCCGTGCCAGTGAATGAAGCCCCTGGGCCCGGCAGCTCCCGCCCTGCCGTCTTTTCTGTGAGGACTCGTGACGCCAACCATGGGGCAGGAAGTCAGATGCAACAGGCAGCCCCTGGGCGCACCTGTCAGCGGCAGGCCCAGGATCCTGCCCGGTCCCCAGCCCCCATTATCTGGCACTACCACTTCCTTTGTCTGCCCCCGATCCCTGGCTCATTCCTTGTCAGATGCTGGACAGACGCCCACAGTCAGGCTGGCTCCCTGAGCCAGCGAACTCCCGTCTGCCGAGGAAGAGGCCGCAAGTGGCTGAGAGCGGGCTGCCTACGTCACGCTGCGTAGACATCACACAGTGCCCCTGAGAGACCTGGCTCCCAGGATCCTGCCTCCTCTCTCCTGGGAGGGGGGAGGGACACGGCTCCCCCCGATGATGTGGGCCCTGTGCTCTTGTAATCGGGCCTCCCTGCCTGAGCCTGATCTGCCCCTTCCTAGCAGTGACCTTGGCTGCCCCCTCGGACCCTCTCCAGGCCTCGGTCTGTTCATAGTAAATGGGAACGGTTACAGCCTGCTCCAGGGGCTCTCCTGAAAATCTACCAGAGGGCCGTGTACGGAAAGCACTTTATAGGCTGTGGAGCTTTGACTAGATGATCCCGGCCCGTGTGCAATTCATCGTATCGTGTCACTCCCCAGCTGAGACCTGGTCACTGCAGCCCAAATCGTGGGGTCACCGGGGCCAACGAGCAAGCAGGGGCCAGGATACCCCAATAACGGTGGGGAGGGTCTGACCCGCAGTCTGTTTGGTCTTTGAACCACTAGGTGGATGGGATCCAGTTTTTAAAGTTTTCTTCGATCCTTGGGTGGTAGGTCGTGATAAATCTGAAGTTTGTACACATCTCTGTCCAAAGAAGTCCTCACTTAGTCCTTTGTGACATCGGGTCTACTTCATCCTCTCTTTGAGTCGCCCGGCTGACTCCGGCCAGATGGACTTGAAGGAATGAAGGGCAGGGACTGAGGACGTGTATATGAGAGGGAGAGAAAACATGTTTTTTTTTTTTTTTTAAAGATTTATCTATTTTAGAGAGAGTGGGAGAGTGCGTGGGTGGAGGGGGAGATGGGGAGAGAGAAGGTCCAGCAGATGCCCCGCTGGTCATGGGCCCGACTCAGGGCTCAATCTTACGACCCTGAGACCATGGCCTGAGCAGAAACCAAGAGTCGGCCGCTTAACTGACAGAGCCAACCAGGCGCCCCGAGAAAACACACATTCTGAGTAGTTGGGATTTTTTAAAACTCCCCATTGTTTCTGGATTATTTACGCATTAAAGACGGTTTAGTTGTTTCAGCCTTCCTTAAGGTGGATGAAAACAGTAATTACACGGATAACAGCAGCCACCGTGTCTGCCTTTAAACGTATGGACCTCCCCCCGCCCCCGACTCCACAAGAACTTCTGCAAGGGGATCCAGCCATTTTCCAGTGTAAGCTGAGAAGCAGAGGCCGGGAAATGAAACAAGCTGCCCTGAATCACCCAGCTCAGAACCGGCAGAACAGAGACCCCATGCTGCGGTCTTTCTGACACCAGAGTCCAACCTGCAGGCTCCACAACCCGTCTCATTAACTGAACAAATTCATCAACGCCTACTGTGCGCCAGGGACTGTTGTCTGTATTGGGCACACAGTGGAGCAAAGCCCATCTGCAGTGCTCACATTCTGGAGGGTGGGGGGGCGGACAAGTAAGCAGACAGATATGCAGCAGCCGGGTATTACCGGGAAGGTGCTCTGGAGGAACACAGCGGCAGGTAAAGTGATGGGGAGGGACCGGGCACGGCGGGCCAGAAACAAGCCCCTTCACAGGTTCTTGGAGGCCCCAGTCTGGGGAACGTGGGCAAACAAGTACTAATTCACCCAGTCGGTATTCTGATTTCTTTGACTTCCACTTCGGGTAAGCAGATGGGGATTTAATGCACAGAAAGGGGGAGAGGAAAAGAGAGAAAAGAGCTTAACGTTGCAAATCTTCTTGAAATGGTATTTAAGGGAACCCTAAGTCAGGAGCGTCAAGCCCCCACTGCCATCATCTCTATTATTTGATAAGAAAACACTTTCGCAAGCTGAGCAAAAGATTAACGAGCCCGTTTCTTCAGACTGAGCGCACAGCCTATCTGTGGTGCTTCCTATTTATGTAAAGTGCTCGGCAGAGGGGAGACGTCCCCCCATCTGCATCTGGAATGGAACAAAGAGGCGCCTCTCCTCGCTTTGTACCCTCCTGTACAGGCAGTATTTCCCTAGGGTTGGGGGTGCCCCTTGGAGGCAGAATCCAGAAGCAGTAGGACCAACAGAGGGGCTCCCTTTACACGGGAGGAAACTGAGGCTCAGACAGGAAGCTGGACTCGCCCAGGTCCCAGAGCCAGAGGGGCAGTGAGGCAAGAGCTCAGACGCCTCTGAGGACGTGCTTCTCCACGGGAGGGCCGCTCCAGCCCCACCTCCATGTAGTTGCCTCGATACGCAGTCAGTGAGAACTTGGGAAAACAAACCCCAAATTCTCTCCCCCAATTCTTGTGATTTCACACTGTAGCTCCGGCTTTGTCATGAAAGGCACACTTTGAAACAACAAGGTCCCTCTGTGACTTTTGCTGCCCCTTGCCCCTCGGCCTGTCCCCTATCTTCCTGCGGCTGTCCTTGAACACCCAGTTCAAATCCAGGGCTGCTCTGTGCTCCCTGACCCTGCCAGGCTCCTTGAGGTCCCTCTGAATATGAGGATGATGGAGGCTTCTGTGTCCCAGAAGCCACTCGAAGGGCTTTCGGTACATTCACTCGATCCCCGCAATACCCCTGTTAAGCAGAGACCACGGCACGGAAGCTAAATGACACGCTCTGAGGCCCCCAGTTTGTCAGCTGCAGAGCTGGGACTGAACCCAGGCAGGCTGCACAGTCTGAGGCCCGTCCCACACGGGGTTGGGCCGCCGGCTGCCTCTTCCACTGTCTGCTGGGTCTCGCTCGTTCTTGATCTCCTGCCTTGTGCCGGCCTCCTGCGTGAGGCTGGAGACTCCATCGAGGAAGGGACCCTTCCTAATGCTCTCACATCCCTTCCCCACTGACGGACACAAATCCCGGGTGAAACGTGGGTTAATAAGCAAAGCCCCGAAGATGGTATCTGCCACCTCGTGTGCTCTCCGAACGCTGGCTCGTTGCTCAGGGCCGTGCTTGTGAGGAGTCCTATTACTAGTTGCATCATTAGTTAGGAGGAGTTAGATTAGTAGTATCAGTATTAGTAATAGCAGTAACTGATCAGTAGTCTGACTCATAGAGACCACTCGAGAGCCCCATTTTAAGAAATGCCACTCGGAGGTCAACGAAGACAGCCTCCTCTCGGTGTCGTCAAATGTGTGTCATCTCAACACGTTTCTGACCATTATGCTAATGAGGAGGGCGGCAGCTGCCGTTTAATACGTATTTTTTATGAACCAGGCGCCGAGCTCAGTGCCTCACCGTATCATCTCGATTACTGCTCGTGGCCATCCTACCTTCGCCATTTTCCCAAAGAGGAAACTGCTGGAAGGCAGCAGTTTGCTCCCCCCAGGGGGACCCGAGAGGCTCCAGGAATCTCTCTCCTCCTGGGCGGGATCTAAAGTCCCAGGGGTGGACTTCCGGGGGAGCGAGGGCCCCTGTAATGCCTGGCGCCTTGGCTGGCTCCACCGCTTCCAAGTCCTGCTCACGCATTTGCTGGCGACTCCCTGACTGGCCTGACATGGAATGGGGCAGCCAAGGGCTGGGCCAGACCCACGCCGTCTCCCCCCAGGATCCCACCCGGACGAGGGTGTCGTCCTCGGAGCAGGTCCCAGAGCCTCCGCAGAGCTCGCCTTCTGGGAGCTGTGTCCTCAGATGACTATCAAACAGCACGTTGGGGCGCCTGGTCCTGTCTGGGGGGGGGCGGGGCACAGAACCACAGAACAGATGGCTCCGGGCCGGGGGGCTGGGAGCATCTCGGGAGGAAGGCCTCTCCTCCCAGCATCAAGGCGAGCAGAGTCAGAAGGGCTGCCCGGCGCCTTTTGCTCCCCTCTCTCTCAGAGGGATCCCGGCGCCGAGTGCGGAAGGCCGGGTGAGGGCAAACAAGAACCAGCCGATCACAGGACGCCCCGAGCCAGAGAACAGGGCCCGGGCCCTCTAGGCTGCAACTGAGCCCTCTCCTTATCTCAGCCCACACGGCCCTGGCTCCCACAGCTTCGTCCTGCCCCCCAATTCCTTGTTCTCCACCACGCTGCTCCCATCCGTCTCTGCCAGGACCACGTTCTCCCCTGCCGTGCGGTCTCCGCACGCTGTTCCCTCTGCCCAGTACAAGCGAGCACAGCACGTTAGTGGCTCCTATCTGGCATTTAGTGTGTCTAGAATGTTAGGAATGTGAACTCATCCAGACCTTGCACCTTACAAGTGACCGTGAGGACTGCGAGCTGCGGTCTATAGAGCTGAGCTTCGGAGGAACCTACCGGCGAAGGCTCTGCAATCATGAAGCGGTAAGTCCGATCTGAAAGGCACGTGTTTGAAGAGCAGCTCCCCCTCAGACAGGGCTCTGGCAGGCTAGGAAGTCATGAATCCAGAGGCTTCCAGGCTCTGTCTCCCATCACACTCTGGCTCGGCTCCCACGTTCCTCCTGGCTTAGCGTCCCGGGCACCGGCAGCCCCCAAGCCTTGGGAGTGTGCATCTCTGTGCCAAGGGGTGCCGGGTGGGCCTGGGCAGAGGGAAGAGGCCAGGGTCCAGCAAACACGC
>JAQQSY010003660.1:0-12807 GCA_028646535.1 Procyon lotor
TCTTTCTTTCTTTCTTTCTTTCTTTCTTTCTTTCGTGTCCCCTGAAATATTTGCATTACATTCTGGATAATTTCATTATATCCACCTTCCAGTTACTGAGCCGTTTTGAATGTACTATTGATTCCATTCACTAGGAGTTGAATTTCAGTGACTGCACTTTTCATTTCTCCAAGTTCCATTTGTTTTTAAAGACAGAGTGTTCATTTTTGAAAGTCTTTGGTTGCGTGTTGGGAGGACTTCATAGAGTTTATAGTCTGCAAAAACCAATACAGACAAAATTTAGCTTCTTTGCAAGTCCATTTGTACTATAATAAATAAACTGTCGGGGCACCTGGGTGGCTCACTGGGTTAAAGCCTCTGCCTTCGGCTCAGATCGTGATCTCAGGGTCCTGGGATCGAGCCCCACATCGAACTCCGTGCTCAGCAGGGAGCCTGCTTCCCCCCTCTCTCTGCCTACTTGTGATCTCTCTCTCTCTCTGTCAAATAAATAAATAAAATCTTTAAAATAAATAAATAAATAAACTGTCAGAGAAAATATGAGTCTGAAAGCTCAAATTAACAAAAACAAGGGCTTGCACATCCTGTATAGTTTATAGAGTTCTTTAGCATACTGATATTTAGTTTGATCTTCATAGTAATCTTATGAGATAGTTATTCTTATTTCCATTTTATGAGCAATAAAACTGAGGCTCAGAGGCTTATGTAAGGCCTTCAAACTACTAATAAATAGAGCTGAAAGTGTACCCATGCTTAATACCTCTCGATCTATTCCATAATTTCCCAGTATATATTCTTAAGTAATTTTGTGTATTTACCGTGGAATAGTGGGGAGCTGATTAATTAGGGAAAGGTGTGCTTCATCCTATTATCTAAAAACTAAACTTTCTTTGGAAAAAGCTAATGAGGCTCAGCCCAAGATAACTCTAAATGTTTTCTCAAAATGACAACAGATTTCAGAATTATTTATTTTTCCCTATTTTTTCTTTCTTTCTTTTCTTTTTTTTTTTTTTTACTATTTCTTGCTTTATTTTTTTTCTACTTTTCTGCCCCTTGTTTTAGGACCTTATGTTCTATATAGCAATTTACAGAATTTTAAGTCTACTTGGATAATTATGAGGATGAAGTTAGACGACGTACATCCAAGTTCCTCATAAGGTCTCTGGTTCATGATGGGCATTCAAAAAAGTAGAAATTTGTAGATTATTTTATTTGCAAAGAAAAGAAATTTTGCTAATCCAATGAAGTCATAATTCATCTGGTATCCCTTATGGCATGTGTCAGTTGGAGTTCTCCAGAGAAACAGAACCACTAGTGTTTGTGTGTGTGTGTGTGTGTGTGTGTGTGCGCCCGCCTATGTAGAGAGAGATGGAGAGAGAGAAAAAGACTGTTTTAAAGAACTGGCTCATGTGATTGTGGGGGACTAGTAAGTCTGAAATTTGTAGGATGGGCTGGCTGACTGGAAACAGGCAGGATTTCTTTGTTGCCATCTTGAGGTAGAATTTCTTCTCCAGGAAACCTCAGTTTTTGAAAATTAGTCATCACACAGTGTGTAGTATTAATCCACAGCTTTGTGTAAACAGAGACCATATCACATGTTTTATTGAATTCCGTTAAATTATTTTTTTAGGAGAATGTTTCTTACGTATCACATCAAACTTTAATTTATCCATATTTAGTCAGAAAACTTATTCTTTCCCTTTGCTTACCTTCCAAAAAAGATATTTGAAAAATATTGGCGTCATTGACTTAATTGTATAGCTTGCCGGGGTGACTGCTTTTTGGCAAACTTCATTCAAATGTTTATATTCTTCTTTTTTTTTAAGATTTTATTTATTTGACAGAGACAAACACAGCGAGAGAGGGAACACAAGCAGAGGGAATGGTAGCAGGAGAAGCAGGCTTCCTGCCGAGCAGGGAGCCCGATGCGGGGCTCGATCCCAGGACTCCGGGATCATGACCTGAGCCGAAGGCAGACGCTTAACGACTGAGCCCCCCAGGTGCCCCTCGAATATTTATATTCTAATGGGCTTTCTTCATATCAAAATAAGATGCTTCAATAATAGGTCCCAACATAGATATATACAGTCCTAAGCACTGTATATACCTATATTTTCTTTTTAAGATTTTATTTTATTTTTTACTCATTTTTTAAGATTTTATTTTATTTATTTGAGGTGGGGGAGGAGCAGAGGGAGAGGGACAGACTCTCCCCTGAGCCTGGGGCCTCACGGGCTTGATCCCAGACCTCAGAAGATGACCTGAGGTGAAGCCAAGTGGTGGGCACTTTAACCCACCACACCCCCCAGGTACCCCTTCAGATTCTAAGTAATCTCTACACCCAATGTGCAGCTGGAGTTCACATCCCTGAGATGAAGAGTTGTATGCTCTACCAACTGAGCCAACCAGACACCCCTGTATACGTATTATCGACAAGCTTATAAGAACCTCAGGAAGTAAGTACTATTACTATAATCTCTATTTTGTAAATGAGGAAACGGAAACTCAGAGGATTGAAATGACTTGTCCAAGGTCATAAACTTGACTACAAGTGAAAATCAGATTTGTTTGAATCTAGGCTACGGCTTTAGCCATCATGCTTGAGCAACAATTCATATTCTTATGATACTAATTTATTTATTTTAGTAACAATACTTAAGGCACTGGAGCATCCTTACGTATATTCTGAGTCAAAGCATTTTTATATAGTAAGACTGAACTCTTGATATATGTAGGAGAATTGAGGCCCTTTTCATGTGAACTCTTCTACAATAAGGATCTAAGTATTGGAAAGCAGTGTCTAAACTAGTTCTAACATTTCTCTCCCGGAATTTTTTAGTTTAAAAGTGGAGTTTCTGATATAATGTTTTATGCAATGTTAGTTCTATATGATATCAGTAAAAAGTACTTGGAAAAAGGTTTCTTTGGTCAAATAAGTTTGGGCAATTCGGGGTTTCAAAAGTCCAAAGAGATTGTTTTCTTTAGTATTTCTCAGAGTATGCTGTGCTCAAGGGCACGGTTGCTTTGCCAACGTGGGGTAGCTATTACCACTTCTAAACTTCACTTGAGTAGCAATTCATGGGACTAGTATCCCCAAGAACACACTTTTGGGAAATGCTATCCCAAGGTCAAGATAACACTTTATAATAGCATCTTGCTTGTTGGAATGTTTTAACCTACATTTAACAAAGTAGATAAGCTGGAAACCCAGACAGCTAAGGTACACCATCGGCAAAGCAGTTATGTTTTAGAGGAGAGCTGTGGAAAGCAAGGTTTCAGAAGGGATCAAAGTAAAGGATATTATGCCAGTACTCTCTATGGAATGTGGAAATGCAGAGTTTCCTTAAAATCACTGGCTTCTCTATGCTGGTCCTTGATGGTCAGGGAAATTCACATTCCCAAAGCACTAGCAACCAAGTTTCAAATAATATTTTACATTTGTACCATAATTTCTCTATTTCAAAAGCATGTCTACATGTATTACCTTATTTAACCATGTCAGACCCACTGGTAAGTTGTGATAGGTCTGGTTTTCACAGCTGTAGAGGTGATTTGAGAATTCTTCTGCTCTACAAATTTTTGGTTTTGTCTGGAGCTATGCTTGAGGAATCAGTGAAGCACATCCCAAAGCAATGAGGCAGAACTGCGGACAGCTGGAAATTGCAGCTCACACACCAGCCTGGGGTCCCGTTGCCAGCAAGAAGGTGTTGTTTTTTTTTTTTTTCATTTTCAAACAAAGGCTCTTAGATGATTATGAAACTAACAGGTTTTCTATATTTGTGGAATCTCCTGATCACATCACAAAGTCCTCATCTGCCCACAGTGAAAAGGACTATAGTTAATTAGTCTTCTGTTGTCATCGATATATTTTTTTCATGTTTTTGTTTCTGATTATTACATACATTCATGCTCACTATAAAAAATTCATAGGCTGCAGAAATGTATAATATGGAATGAGATAATTCTTGCTAATCTCATTATATTGATGGTTGTCAAGAACATGGTTTTTATTCTTCTAGATGTAATTTTACTCTTTATTTACTATCATATATATATTTATATAATTTATTTAAAGACTTATTTATTAAGACAGAGAGAGTGAAGGGGCGCCTGGGTGACTCAGTAGGTTAAAGCCTCTGCCTTCGGCTCAGGTCATGATCTCAGGGCCCTGGGATCGAGCCCCACATCTGGCTCTCTGCTCAGCGGGGAGCCTGCTTCCTCCCCCCTCTCTGCCTGCCTCTCTGCCTACTTGTGATCTCTCTCTCTCTCTGTCAAATAAATAAATAAATAAAATATTAAAAAAAAAAAAAAGACAGAGTGAAAAGAGAGACAGCATGGTGGGGTAGCACGAGGGAGAGGGAGAGAGAGAATCTCAAGCAGACTCCCCACTGGATGCAGAGCCTGACCCAGGCTCGATCCTAGGACCCCAAGGTCATGATCTGAGTTGATATCAAGAGTCCGATGCCTAACCGACTTAGCCATCCAAGGGCCCCTATATATATGTTATACATACACATATAAAATTTTGATTTAAGAATAACATGCTTACAGAAAAATTGGACTATCTTAAGGATATACCCTAGTGAATTATAGGAAAGTGGACATACCCATGTGAGCATCACCCAAATAAAAAAATAGAACATTACCAGTACTCCAAAAGTTTGTGCCCTGACCACTATGTGCTTCCTCCTCTCCCAAGGTAACCATTAACTTGACTTTGAATCCCAAAAGGTTAATTTTTTGAACTTTACATAAATGGAATCATAGAGAATGTACTCTTTTGCGCCCGGCTTCCTTTCCTTCTATGTTATATTAATGAGATTCTTCCGCACTGTAACATGTGGCAACTCATTCATTTTAACAGCTGCATGATTTCTCATTGTGTGAATATACGGCAATTCAACGGTTGATGAACATTTGGAATGGTTCCAGTTTGGGGCAGATCATGAATAATGGCGCTATGAACATTGTTGTGCATGTGGTTAGATGCATTTTGGTCAGATAATCACTAAAAAATGAAATTATTGGACTAGATATATATTCAGCTTTAGTATATTATGCCAAACAAGTGGCTGAAATGGTTATAGAAATTCATACTCCTACTAACAGTGCATGGAGAGCTGAAATGCTCCACATCTCCAACACTTGACAATGCTAATCTTTCCAATTTTAGCCACTGTGATGTGGGTGTAGTGGTAGTTCACGTGGTTTTTCCTTCACATTTACCTGATTACTAATTAAGTTAAGAACCTTTTTTATGTCATTAGTCATTTTGTGAAGCATTCATTTGAGCTTCATGTCCAAGATTCTATTAGGTCATTTGGGTCTTTTTCTTATGAAATAGATATACTTTCCAATTCTAGATGCAAGTCCATTGTGAGTTATATGTAGTGAAAATATTTTCTTCCTCTTTTTTTTTTTTTGAAAATATTTTCTTCTACTCTGGGGTTTTCTTATTTTATATTTTTAAAGATGTCTTTTGATGAGTGCAATTTTAAAATTTTAATGTAACTAGTTTAATTAACTTTTCCCTTAAAGCTTGGTTTATCTTGTGTCTTCTTTAAGAAATCTTCACCTAGCTTAAGATCATGAAAATACTTCCTTGTGTTATCTTTTTTAAAGCTTTCTTTCTTACTTACTTACTTTATTTATTTATTTTTAAAAAATAAGCTCTATGTTGGATGTGGGACTTGAACTCATGACCCAGGGATCAAGAGTTGGGCTTGAACCCAC
The DNA here is from genome assembly GCA_028646535.1 of Procyon lotor. Lineage (NCBI taxonomy): Eukaryota > Metazoa > Chordata > Mammalia > Carnivora > Procyonidae > Procyon > Procyon lotor. The sequence continues at coordinate 5,731 of JAQQSY010003660.1, forward strand.
AACCCTGAGATCAAGGGTTGCATGCTCTACTGACTGAGCCAGCCAGATACCCAGAGAGCTTTCTTACTTTAGACTTAGCTTTACAAAATGCCTGGAATTGATTTTTGGATATGGTGTAAGGTAGGAGTCAAGATTCATTTTTGCTCTATATGAATATCCAATTGGCCTAGGACTATTTATTGCAAAGAGATTCCTTTTCTCAGTGTTCTGGAGTGCCACTTTTATGATGAATCAAGAAAAAGTATATGTTTTGGAACTACATTTATGTATTTTGAACATATTCCATAGTCATCTCTCTATTTTCTATCCCACTGTTCTTGTGTCCATCGGTGTTGACACTGTCTTCTGACACCTTTCTTCTCTCTTTAACTATGTCTAACCTGCTATTAAATTTACTCATTGGGTTAACGTCAATTATTATATTTTTTTATTGGTACTCTCCATCTGGTCCTTGTGTGTAGTTTCCACATCCCTAACAAAATTTTCAATATTGTCATGTAAACCCTTATACATACTAGTTCACTATTTATTTATTTATTATTTATTTTTATTAAGATTTATTTATTTTTTATTTGAAGCTTTATTTATTATTAAGATTTATTTATTTACTATTAAGATTTTATTTATTTATTTGACAGAGAGACAGGGAGAGAACATGAACAGGGAGGAGGGGCAAAGGGAGAGGGAGAAGCAGACTCTCCCCTAAGCAGGGAGCGCAATGCAGGGATTCAGCCCAGGACCCTTGGATCATGACCTGAACCAAAGGTGCACTTAACCGACTGAGCCACCCAGGCACCCCACATGCTAGCTATTTAAAGTCCACGTTCCATAGCTCCATTATCTGGATCTCGGTGGTATATTTCCATAGTTTATCATTTCTTTTGCGTTTTAGTCACAGGGTCTTGCTCCTCATATACCAAGCTCTTGATTGAGTGCCTGAAATTGATTATGGAAGATTGTAGTGATAATCTGATATTCCTCTAGAGAAGATATGGCTTTGCTTCTGGTAGTTCACTTAGGGCACCAGCAACCCCCAGTCGTTTGAGTCCCATGAGGGACTGAAATAGTACAAAATTGACTTCAGTTTCTGTGGACATGATTTCTTTCTGGTTCACTCATCCTTACTTCTACAATGTAGCTTTTCAGGGTCTTAAAAAAGGGGGGAGCTGGTTTACAATCTTTGATGTGTGCTTAACTGTTTTATATGTTCAGCACTCTGCTCCCAGCTCTAGGAGGCTGTTGAGAGCACTACATACCTATCTTTCAACTGGACTCTTCAATCTGCAGATACCTTCTGGGAAGAGTGGCCCCTACCCGGGATTCTGCTTTCTGGGCTTCCCTTCTCCTTTAGACCTTTGGAAATTCTCTGATAACTTCAAACAGATGAAAAAAATATTATGGCTAGCTTTCCGAGTTTTCCTTAGTGGGAAGATTAGTCCTAACTATCTAACCTATTTTTGCTGGAAGCTTATATGATCCTAATGGTGCTTTTTGCCACACGGATACTTAAAATTTTATGTACATTAATTATCAGTATTTAGTTTTTTGATTTGGATTTTATGCGATGCTTCCAGGACCTATTTCCACTCAAGGTTATAAATATTTACCCTTTTTTTTTTTTCCTCTTTTGCTTGCTTGCTTCCTTTTAGTTTCTGCCACTGTTGGGGGGGGGGGGTTGGGGGGAGACCAGAGAGGGTTTGGGGGGTAAGAGGAGGCAGATGGGTCCTTCCCCACCGCCTCATTTTTAGGGTGGTCCTATCACGTTCTTCCAACAACGGCATTTCATCTCAACTGCAGAAGCTGGCTCTTTCCTGCTTCCCACTTCTTTCCACACTCCTAGAATCAGCCTCATTGTGCTCATGTAGAGACACCACAACACCGGAGCAGTTTTCTCTTCTCAGCAGGGAGCTCCAGCTCCAGGGAGCCCCTGTGCAGACTGTCTAATGCGTGGCCAGTGGCAGCCAGTGGAACTCTGCCCTCAGAATTCTGACTCTCAATTACTTGGCTTCTTCCTCTGTAGTAGTCTGTACAGTAGAGGAAGCCCTCAAACAGTAGTCTGGATCCCAGCTCCCCTCGTCTTCAATGTTAGGGTAACTCCTGACCTTCTCCCTTTGCCCTCTGGGTATTGTGGTATTAACGTTCCCGTGGTAACTTACTTGTTGTTACCTCAGTGTTTCCCTTTTTTTTTGAGTCCTTCAACACAATGTAAACATTCCCTATGTTGAATTCTCTGATAACACAGCTATATGGCTTCTATTTTCTTGACAGATAAAGATATTGTTGGACTTCTTAATTTTTGCCAGTGTACTGGGCATGAGATGGTATCTCACTGGGCTCTTCGTGTGTGTGTTTCTGTGGTTATACTAAGGAGGTTGGACAGTTTTTAAATATTTTATTTTATTTTTATTTTATTTGAGAGAGAGAGAGAGAGAGATAGTGCGGGGGGAGAGGGCCAGAAAAGGGAGAGACAGAGACTCCCAAGCAGGCTTCATGCTCAGCACAGTGCCTGAAACCAGGCTTGTTCTCATGATCCTGAGATCATGATCTGAGCCAAAATCAAGAGTTGGATGCTTAACTGACTAAACCACCCAGGCACCTCCAGGCTGGACATTTTTGCATATGCTTATTGTCTGAATTTCATTTTCTGTGAAACACCTCCTCATGAATTTGCTGATTTTCCTACTGGATTTTTGTTTTCTTATTCATATGTAGTTCTTTGTAGATTCTAGATATCAGTTGGTTGTAAACTTTATGTGTTAGGAATATCTTCTCCCAGTTTGTGACTTCTACTTTCCCTTTTTTTATGGTATCTTTTCATGGAATCATTTTTAATTTTAATGTAATTTTCTTTTTATAAGAATATAATACATAATCTTTTAGGATTAACTTTTGTGTCTTGTTCAAGAAACTCAAGATAAAAAAGATAGTCACCTTAAATTATTTAAAATTTGCTTTTCGTATTTAGAATATTGAGTCCATTAAACTGTGAGAGGGCAAGAGAGAGAGAGGAGATGTAGGATTCCAATTTTATTTCTTTTTCTGTATGGTTTCTAACTACTACCCTTTTATGTACTATCACATATTGTGTCAAATATCAAAGTTTCATATAAATGGGAATCAATTTTGTGGCTCTTCATTTTGTTATAATGATCAATTTGTTTATTCTTGAAATAATAAATACATTGTACCTTAGTTATTGTAACTTGATGCAAAGTCTTGGTATCTGTAAAGCAAGTTCTTTGCCTTTATTTTCTTGGAATATTGGAATATCTTTATTATTCTTGGATCTTTGCTTTCCATATGCATCATTTCAATAGTCCATGAATAATTTTATTAGAATTGCATTGACACTGTCGGTCAAATGGTAGAACAGATATGTTTGCAATATTGTATTTCTATGAATGGACATGGGATATTTCACAATTATTTAGTGTTTATTTACTGTCTTTCAATGTTATGTAATTTTTTCCATATACATCTTTAAGATAAATTCCTAGGAACTGCATGATATAGTTGCAATTGTAAATAGTGTCTTTTAGAAAAATTATGTTGTCTGTTGATCCTCTCATTTCTTGCCCTTTCCCTTAGTTTTCCTCATTGTTTATTCTTTTGGATGAAATTTAACATCATCTGCCATTTAAAAAAGTCAGGGAGGTTTTGACTGAAAGTGAGCTTAATCTGTTTGTGTGGAACTAGCATGTTTATAACACTGAACAAAACACTGTATGAAAACTGAACTTTCAGTGGAGACCACTAGATACAATGTATGAGCCACTCCAAGAGCAAATCAACAAATCTAGATGTTACAAAGGTGTATCCAAAAACCAGTTCCGTGATTATGAAATGACCCAGCCACTTCAAGGCTGTAAAATGTAGATAGATGATTTGTGCCTGTGTGCATGCACATGTGTGTAAACATGTGCATGTGTGTGAGAACAGTATTATTTGTGGACTGGGGTTTTATTTGGGGGAGTACTGAAGCATGCTGAAGAGCATTATTCATAATATCCCCAAACTGGAAACAATCTATTTGTCCGTCAATGGTAGAGTGGATAACTAAGCTGGGGTTAATTCATACAATGGAGTAGTATGCAGCAATGAAAAAGCACAAACTGCCACTGCACATAACAATGTAGATGACTTTCCCAGACAATATTTAGTGAAAGGAGCCAGGTGCCAAAGAGTACATAGTGTATGGAGTCTATTCACATAAAATTCCAAACCCGGTAGAATTAATTTATGGTTCTAGAATTCAGAATGGCAGTCACCTTTGAGTAGTTAGTGACTGAGAGACAACACAAGGGAGCCTGCTGGGATCTTGGATTGAACTATATGTTGATCTAGGTGGTGGTTACATGCACGTGAAACACACGCAGCACAGCACACACATGTATATGTGTGTGTGTATATTTGTATAACCAAAGGAGAAGAGAATTTCAGGAAGAAAGCCTTCTTCCTTCTTTCCTCTCTCCCTCCCTTCCTCCCTCTTTCTTTCCTTCCCTCCCTCCCTCCCTCCCTCCCTTCCTTCCTTCCTTCCTTCCTTCCTTCCTTCCTTCCTTGTAGGAGTTCAATCAACCAATACATCCTATAGATCATTACTATAGTTTTCTTACGTTTTCAGGAGAAATACAGCAATACCAAATACATGAGCTAAAAGCATGGCCATTATTCTGCCTTACTCAACAATATTTTATCCTTTTTTTCTGAATCCATATTCATTGGGGCTTTAATCCTAAGGTCTACATCTTCAAAATTATGAAATATTTAAAAAGGTGACAGAAAACTCATGGATGACTATTTGATTTAAAATGATAGCAGAGGTTGGTGGTTTTGAAATCAGTTTACTTGTTGATTCCATTACTGTTTTTTCACCTTAATTACTGATAAAAATGTTCAGATAGTTTTACTGTCTATCCCATCTATTGACTGTTTTACTATCTTTTTTTGACCCGAATCTAAAATTTTCCTGTTGATTTATGAAACTTCTGTGTTTCTCCTTAGATTAGTCTCTCTCTGTAGGTTTTAGAGGGAGAATTCCTTCCTTGCCTCTTCCAGTTTCTGGGGCTGGCCGGCATTCCTTGAGTGGTGGCTGCATCCCTTGTTTCTGCCTCTGTGGCCCCAGGGCCTTCTCTTTGTCTGTCTGAGTCAATTTTCCCTCTGTCTTTCTTTTATAAGGGTACATGTAATTGCATTTAAGGCTCACCCCGATAATCCAGGATAATCTCTCCATAGCAACAGCTCTAATTTAATCATATTGGAAATAAGGTAATATTTACAGGTTCCAGAGATTGGGACCTGTTATCTTTGGGGCAGTCACTATTCTGTCTGCTATACCTCACCACCAAACTGCAAGTTCCATGGGTGCGGAGCCTTTGCATGTTTTGTGTGTTCTTTATTGCTTAAAACAGCTGAATGAGAATGCCTGGCACATGGTAGGCAGTTATGTAATATTTGTCAAATAAATCATTAATTATAATTAGTATATTTGAAGACCTTCTTTTAGAACGGGGGAGCTCTGTTTCACTCCAAAAGACATACCTGATACCATTGTTGGAATTTATAGTGAAGAGCTTCTGTTCATCTCAGAAAGAATGTTCTAACAACCAGACTAATCTGTCTTTAGTCCAAATTCCTTCATGGGGGAATGAACTCCTTGTAGTTGGATGTATTCCAACAGAGTTTGGATTATCATCTGTTAAGGAAGCTAGAGAAGATAGTTTAAAATTAGGTGGGAAGGTGGTAACAGATAGCAGTCGGGTTTATCTTATGTAAGTACTTCTTCATAGCTAAAGAACCCTAATCTCCTGAAATTTCTAGAATTCATCTTTAAGCATTTTGTTAATTTATTGTTTTAATGACCACTGGAAAAAGATTTCTCTAGTTTATGACCTTGTTGTGGCTATCTTACATAAGCTCCACATTTTCCTTTTCTGTGGATCAGCTCTATTGCTCTTTAGAATGGTAATGCCCCATAATGGAAGCTTTCAGTGCTAGCTAGCATGTTCTCCTACACAAGAGGAATATATATTTTTAAAGATTTTTACTTATTTATTTGAGAGAGCAAGAGAGCATGAGCTGTGGGAGGGAGAGGGGTAGTGGGAGAGGGAGGTGGACAAGCAGATTCCCCACTAAGCAGGGAACCTGATGTGCAGCTTGATCCCAGGACTCTGAGATCACGACCTGAGCTAAAGTTAGACTTGGGCTTAACGGACTGAGCCACCCCGGCACCCCTCTTTTTTTTTTCTTTTTAATTTACAAATACGGATCCAAGTCTTCAAATCTAATTTTCAACCTGGAATTTTGCCACAGATGGGTAAAATATGGTCATTAAAATAATGCAATTGGCTTGCTTCATGTAGCAGCACTGCCCAGGGATGAATCTGTATCCAAATAAATGATGTCTCTCCATCAAAGCAGTTGCCTAGGAAATTAATGATAGGAAAATGCAAAGTTTTCTTCTAAATTTCCCTTCATATGAAACCACACATGAAAATAGGTCTTAACAACCTCAGCTAAACCTAGTTTTGGGCCAAAGCAGTTGTGCCAGTTGGGATGTTCCTATCTGCGAGTAATGGAATATGTAGCCAAAGGGCCCCATAACAAGAAGCCTGGAAGGCTGTGGCAATTCCAAATATTATGTCCTCACCCAAATAATGACAGCAAGGGAAGGGAGGAGGAGATATTTCTTTCTGAATCTTTCTTTCTTTCTTTCTTTCTTTCTTTCTTTCTTTCTTTCTTTCTTTCTTTCTTTCTTTCTTTCTTTCTTTCTTTCTCTCCCTCCCTCCCTCCCTCCCTCCCTCCCTCCCCCTCTCTCTCTCTTTCTTCTTTCTTTCTTTCTTTCTTTCTTTCTTTCTTTCTTTCTTTCTTTCTTTCTTTCTTTCTTTCTTTCTTTCTTTCTTTCTTTCTCTTTCTTTCTTCTTTCTTGTAGTTCAATCAACCAATACATCCTATGGATCATTACTATAGTTTTCTTATGTTTTCAGCAGAAATACAGCAATACCAGATACATGAGCTAAAAGCATGGCCATCATTCTGCCTCACTCAACAATATTTTGTCCTTTTTTCTGAATCCATATT